>KV441875.1:0-92986 GCA_001650995.1 Gongronella sp. w5
GGCAATAGGGAAACGCGAACTTTTTTTTGCTAGGGCACTGTAGGTACTGTACAACATAATAAAAGATGAGTTTTGGCCTATGATATTTAAAGCGACAGCAAACTTTAGTCAACGTGTTCCACGCATAATATTATGATACGCAAGCCGCTCAAACTTCATGATTCACGCGTCTGTTCTTAATTAAATTCTTGCATCCAGAGTATCTCTTGCAAATGGGACGCGTAGGTATGGTTCATCATGTTACATATTATGATACACACTGCCAATACCCCTTGACGCTTTACATTATCAAACATTGCTCATTTCTCGTCACTGAGTAGATCGACCGCGCCCTCTTTTTTGGTCCATTTAGCGCTTTCTTGGATGAAAGTTTGGCGCAATTCCGGGGACCATTTGTGATATAAAAAAATTCTGGGGACCATGCATTTCGTCGACGCCAATTTTTTTTTTTTTTTTTTTTTTTTTTTTTTTTTTTTTTTTTACCTTGTGACTCACGTTGTTCTCCAACACAGCGAGACCCGATCGGATTCAAGTGCTCGATTTCACGCACGGGACGTGTGTCAGGCACATGTACGTAATGTTTAATAATAATTCATACGTAAAAAAAAAACCTCGTTTACAGTAGACCTATTTTGCGACTTGAGGTGATTTTTTAAAGAATGCGACCCCCAAAATGAATCACCATGATCAATGACACCAAATAAAACGTTTATTTCATTGTAAAAGTACTTTAACAAAGGATCAGGAAAACAATACATCTAAAATGCATTTTTAAAACGAAACAATCAGGGCAACGCCGCGTTGAGGGATGCGGTCGCGCTGCTCGGGGTGGACAGGCGCGTCGATAGAGAAGAGGAGGTCGCTGCGGTCGGGGTTGAGGTAGACGGGCAGGGACGCGGTGACCTTTTCATTGGCGTTGTTGCCATCTGGCGCGTCTGCTTGGCGGACCCAGCGCAGGGCCACGGGCCCAAGCTTGATATGGGGCTCGGAGGTCAGTGTGACCTGGCCATCGGTCCATTGAGCGCCTTCGAGCTTCAGGCCGCGCACGAGATAAGCGTCCGTTTGGTCGTTTTTGGCGTTTTCATCGTGTGCGCCAATGTCGACTTTGAGGACGAGTTCCTCGAGGGACCATTGGTGGTGCTGTGCTGTTGCCTGGCGCGTGGCGGTGATGTAGGCCTCGGGGATGAAGAGGCCGCCCATCCAGACGCTCATGCCGTCCAATTGCTGCGGCGACGTGTGGGCAATGGTGGCGACTTGCTCCAAGCGAGCCTTGAGATCGGCCATCCAGACATTCAGCGAGATGTCCTTGGAGACCTTGTAGCGCTTCCAATGGTCGGGAATCAGGCCCTTGGTCAGCCAATTCATCAATTGGCGCAGATGATTGGTTTGCTTGAGATCGCCGGTGCACACCTTCTGCAATGCCAAGAGATCCTCACGAATGGTGTGGAGCAGGCCACGGCTAATTTGGTTCTCGCGTTCAAAGAATCGGAACAATGGGTTCATGATACCATTGGCGGGATCGCCACCCTGACGAGCAAGCACGGGCAATTGGGCGGGCAACAACGAGAGCCATTGGGTGATGGACGCGTGCAATGAGCGCATCCACGCCGGTTGCTGTTGACTGGCCGAGGCAGCATCCTTTTGCTTTTGCTGCTGCTGTTGCTGTTGCTGTTTTTGACGGTCCTGCGGGCTAAAGGCGACCTCGTCGTCGTCGGTGATGCTCTTCATCTTGCGCACCTTGGCCAGCATGGCCTTGCCCTTGAGGGTCAAGAGCACGCGCTCAGCATTGGACGGCAAGCCAAGCCATGTAGGGGGTTCGCGATCAGGCAAAGTGTTGACCCAGTCCATAAAGTGCTCCATCTTGGTACCCTCGGGGGCGATGACGGGCTTTTCGGCGCTACTGCTGGCCTTGACAAGCTCAAAGTCGAGATCGTAGCAACGATGAGTGAAGAGCGAGTTGACAAACGAGTCGAGCAAGCGCTGGTCATAGTCATTGTCGATACGACCACCATAGATGGACTGCTTGAGCAAGGAGCGGATGGCATCCCAAGGGATCTTCTCGGGCGAGATGTTGGCACGGTCGCCGGCTGCCATGTCGAGCCAATGGTCAATGGTGGTGAGCGCACAGTCCTGGTCCGAGTCGTTGAATTCGTAAATCTTTGTCCAACCCAATGGCACATAGCGCAGGCGTTCTTGCACGACGGCATGCAGCCATGCGAGCATAAAGTACAGACGCGTGCGTTCCGTGGGGCCGCGCAAGAGACGCGCGTGCGGGATGCTGCGCAGCGACTCGAGCAGATTGGCCTTGATGCCTGGAGGCGGCTCAAACATGAGGATGCGCGACATGCGCAGTAGATTGACAGGCACCTTGGGATTAGTCTCCATCGTGAGGAAAAGACGGAAATTCGGGTGCGGCTTCATGCTGTGCAGCTTTTTCTCGAGCTGGCCGAGCCAAGATGGCGCAAGATGCACGTTCTTGAGCATCACCCATTGGCCTGTCTTGATTGCGAGCGAGATGGCCTGGTCTGCGAGCGTGAAACCTTCGGCAGAGCCCATGGCCACAGACGTGCATCGTGCGTTGGTCTCGGCGACAAGGTGATCCACGCGATAACTGGCGTCGTAGCCAGGTACAGAGCACAGCGCCAATGGCGTGCCAGCACTGACTTCCTCGGTCACCACTTGCTGCAGATTCAGCTCGCCTTGATTCAAAAAGCCCGTATCAAAGATTTCACCTGCGAAAATCGTCGTGGCGTGCAGCAAGCGATCCGTGCGGAAGCATTTGATCACGAGCATCTTGCGCAGCGACGTTGCCATTGCTAGATAAAAGTTGAAAAAAAAGAACAAGAAAAAAGAAAAAGAAAACAGAAAAAAAAGAAAAAAAAGGGTCAGCGCCTTCATTTCTCCCCCCCACCCATTTTTATCATGGACTTACGCGACGCGTCGGCGTTCCAACAAATGGGCACGACGGATTCAGGGGCATCGTGGGCCAAAAAGTCGCGCCATTGGTCCTTGTTGTCGTTCATGTGGTCTGGCAGACCCTTGAAGCAAGGCAGAGCCATGAATTCGTCGACCTTGAGCGCGAGATCATCGTCGATAAAGTCGGGTAACTTAAGGGAGGTCGTGCCCTTTGTGTCGGTGATGACTTCGGCGGCACCGAGCAAAAAGTCAAATTCTGCGTCATCAATGTCGTGTTTTTGGCCGCGCATCTGGATTTGGCACAAGAGGACGGCGAACATGGGATGATCCTCGTGCAGCAGGGTGCGCGAACCACGGCGATAGGCGGCGGCAAAGAGATCGCGCGACAAGATGGCCAGGCGCTCGTCAGGGTCTGAGACACCCTTGAGGTTGGGATTGGCGTGCAAGACGTATTGGAAGATGTCGTAGAAAAAGTCGAGCGAGAATTGGTAGAAATGGTGCACCAGATTCAGCTGCTCCATGACGAAAAAGATGGAGCTGCACGCGTGGGCAAGCGGCGAGTACACGGCGGTGGTCTGCTCGACTTGTTGCATGACGGTGTTTGTCTCGTCGACCTTGTGGGTGATTTCGGCAGCCTCCTTTTTCAGGGTCTCGAGTGTGTCAATGACCTTGTCGTCGTCCAGGATATTGCCCTTGGATTCATTGAGGGCTTGCAAGAGCGACTTTTCGAGGTGGCGCAGGCGCAATTGGAATTCGCCCTGCAGCTTGATCAGGTCAGTGCGGCGCTGGTCGACATCGGGGCGCTCGGCCTTGAGGACCTTGTTGAGACATTGGCTTTGCAGACTGCCGCGAGTGACGGTGAAATTGACAAACGTGACACGCGAGCAAATATCAGGGGCGAAATTGACGGACGGATCGCGCGTGGACAAGAACAGGGTGAAGGATGGGGAGAAATCAATGTCCTGGTTGCCGAGGCGGATGAGGACACGGCCGCCAGTGCGCCTCAATTCCTTGTTGAGGACAGGATTCAAGATGGGATCGAGATGATCGACGTCTTGGATCAAGATGGGATTGCCGAATCGCAAGGCGCTCTCAAGATTCTTGATAAAGGCATCGTCCAAGAAGCTTGTGACGGTGATCTTGCGGTCCTTGTATTCATTGACCAAGAAATTGGTGGCCTGGCCCGAGGGATCGATGATCAGCGGGTAGCGATCGAAGCGCTTGAGCATGATGGCATTCTCAATGCAGAGGCTGTCTGTGGGAAGCGAGTTGGCGTGCCAAGAAAGGCGGTCGTCGGCCGTCGACAGATACTCGGTGAGCGACATCTCGTGTTTGTATTGAATGTTGGCATTGACAAGATGGTCGGCCCAATGTTGCACGAGTGTTTCACGGTATTGCTGATCAAAGTAGCCGCTGTAGGCCAAAAAGGCGGCGGCAAGCAACACGTCGCCGACAATGGTGCCCATCTGGCTCTCAAAGGCTTGACTGGCTGCCTCCCAGCGGACGCGTTCGCTCGACAGGCTGCTAAGAAGCGTGACGCTGCGATCGACCTTGGATTTGACGCGCTCCATTTCGGCCGTGATCAATTGCGTCTCACCAATGAGCGCCGCGTATTCTTCCTTGTATCGCGCAATGCTGGCCTCGAGATCCACAATCATCTGCTCGATCTCGGTGGCGCGGTATTTCGTGTCTTCGGCACTTTGCTCGAGCTGCTTGACCTCGTCACGCAAGGGACCGACGCGATCAAGGATTTCGCTATAAGTCACCTGCGCGGCCACCCATTTCACAAGTGGGCCACACGCCTTGGACGCGCGATTCACCGTCTCGTACTCGAAGCCGGGGTTGTTGAGGTAATTGCGTCGCATGGACTCGCGCAACTGCTTGGTCATTTGCGTCTCGGTGTTGTAATTGACAATGCTGGCAATAAAGTCGTCGCGGCGAATGATACTTTGCACCGTCTTCCAGCTGTCAATCTTGTGGCCCAGCATCGTGCACACAGACTCCATTGCAAGCTTCACGGCTTCGGGCGGGTTGCCCATGGACCTGACTTCCGTCAATTGCTGACGCTTGATGTTGCTGACACTCTTGCGCGCCTCATTGACCGCAGGCTCCGCATTCGCAAGATCATTGAGCACCACGCATCGGCGATCCTCGATTTCCTAAAAAAAAAAAAATGGATGCGGCGTTAGCCGCGTCCCTTTTTTTTACGCCGCATCCATTTTTTTTTTTTTTTTTTTTTTGTTTCTTTGTTTTTTTTTCCCTTTTTTTTTTTTTTTTTTTATACCTTATGTTAGATCACCTCGTGGGCAAGCCAAGTCCTTTTTTTTTTTTTTTTTACCTTGTTTTGCACTTCCAAAGCTTCTTGGATTTGGATGGATGCGGATTTTTTTTGCTCTGCCTCCTTTTCGTCGGCGACCATTTGCTTGATCTTCTCGTTGGCTTGGGCATTCTTGAGCTCGAGCTGGTTCTTTTTGATGGCAAGGCTCTTGCGGAGCTCCTCGACCTTGATGACGGTGTCCTTGAGCTTCTCGAGACCGACATTCAAGTGGCGCTGCTGTTCTTCGAGGTCTTCACGCTTCTCATTGTACAAGCGCACGTAATGGCTGATGAAATCCAAAAAGTGGCGCGGCGTCACATGATTGTGACGGCCCTGGCGCTTGCTGAGACGTGCATTGATGTCGTAAAGCGATTGATGGACATAGACCAAGGCATTGACGACGGCTTCTCTGTGGCTGGGCGGCACGGACAGGTGGCGATAGGCAATGGGGAAGGTGAGTGGGGGAGCATAGGTTTGCAAATCGAGGTCGCAGCCCTTTGTAAACTCGGAGCCGACTTGATAAAAGGCCTGATCGGGCCAATCGCCGAACCAATCGAGGACACAACGATTGAACAAGGCTGGGGACGTGGCAGCACGCGACGCGAGGCCACCCTCGGGCGGATTCATGGTGAACACGACGTGCAAATTGCGCATGACTTGTTGTGTGAACCATTTGTACAATTCGTCATTGGAATCAAGCATCAGGCCGTCGCGTTGTGTGCCTTCCTTGCACGCGGTCATGAGGGCCGCGTATTCGTCACCTTCAAACAAGCCAGGGACTTCGGCATTGGCAAGCAATGTGTTCATACGTTCCAAAAAGCCGCTATCCAAGACGTTGCTTTCGTCCATGATGAAGCAAATCTTCTCGCCCTTGCAGCCTGCGCGCCTCAACACGCCACGCAAGTCGTCATCAAAGTCTGCGCCCGTGTACTTGTTGTGGACCTTGACTTGGAACACGCTCAAGCCATTCATCCATGCGACAAAGCGCGACAATGTGGTCTTGCCCGAGCCACTCACACCAATGAGCAGCAAATGGCCTTGTGGTTGTCTAAACACACGATCAATGCGCAGCACATGCTCCAACACGTCGTTGAAAAGCACAAGAGGCACGTCCAATTCCTCCTCGTAAAACACCTTGAGACGTGCCTTTGCAAAGTCGCGCAATTGCTCGCGATCCACGGGAATATAGTGCTTGGACAACCAATTGGAGAAGAGAATGGGTCGCTCGAGCGCCTCGTCGTGGTTGATGGCCGGGAAATGCGTCAATGCAATGTCATTGATCATCTTGTCGGTCCATTCGCGTTCTTCCTCGGCAACGAGACGGTCTTGGAAGAGACGCAATGCCTCGTGCGCCCACACGCGCACCAAACCCTCGACGGTGAGCGTCTCGAGCGGCTTGATTGCTTCAAAGATACCGCGGACCCAGCGCGTCAATTCACGTGGCGAATAGATATAATGCGCTTGAATATCGGGCGTGAATCGCTTTTGCGACGCGAGATACAAATCGACCATGGCGGCCGTCAATGGCTCGGCGTATCCGCGCAAATTCGGCACCACCTTGAGCATGGCACGCGAAAAAGTGGAATAAATCTGCATCAACGACGTTTGGCCGGCATAATCGACCATGACCAGCGGCGCGTGGCGCAAGAAACGATGCGACAGAGGCACACGACCAGGGTCCGTGGGCGGATTGCACGCGCCGACAAATTGGATGCGTTCAAGCGTGACCCATGCCTTGTCGGTGGTGCGCCAAAAGCCATTGTACTCGACCAATTGGCGCAAGTACGAGATGACGCGCTGCGTGTTGTACTTGTCCGTGGCAGGCAAGTTGATCTCGTCGCAGAACACCACGAGCCAGCGGCCAATGAGCGTGGGCGCCAGAATCACGCCATTGGGCGTCTTGCGGTACTCGCAATGCTGCTCAAAGGTCTTGAGGATCAATTCCGGCGTCGTCGCGCTCGAAAAGTTGAGGCCGACCACTTCCATGTCTGGCAGCTTGCGCAATGCACTGAACAGCGTCATTGTCTTGCCGGAACCGGGAGGACCGCAAAGAATAAGCGGCTTGTGCTCGGAAAGCCATGAATACAGCACCTCTTCGTGTCGGATCGTGTCCACGGTCGGAATGATGATGTCGGCCTCGGCCACCTTGTGCGTCTCAATCTCCACAACAGGCACCTTGGCTTCCCATGGCACCCATTGGCCAGAATTCACAGCAACATCAAAGTCAATGATGCTCTGGCCATTGGCGGCAGGCGGCAGCTCGTACGTGGTGCTATTTTTTTTTTTTTTTTTTGGAATAGGGATATGAATGAGTCAGCGAAGAAGAAAAAAATAAAAAGGAGTCTTACATTCCGCGGACGTAATCGCCAAGGACAGCACGCAAATCGAGCTTTGCATCACCAGAAAAGGACCAGATCAACGAATAGACGATGCGCTTGGTGACATAGCTTTCCAAATGGTCGCCGGTCATGGGGAAATCGACGTGTTGCGCATTGTACTCGAGGACATTGCGCACGGTTTTGTTGAGCAGAGAGAAAAAGGTGGCGACGACACGCATGCGCGTGAAATCCATGATATGCTCCATGGTTGCGGCGTATGCGAGTGCCTTGCCGACCAAGCCGGTCTCGTCACTGAGATCTGGCGCCATGATGGCCGCAATGGCGCGCTGGGTAGCCAAATTGGGATTGACGGCGGCGCCCGACGCGTCGTCGGTGCCAGTCGCGGGTCGGCGCGTCACAATGGCAGCGCCTTCCTCGTCAATCTCATCCATGGGCGCGTGGCGCAGCGTCTCGAGGTAATTGGCAAAGAGCATGGACAAAGTAATGATGTCCTCGCTGAACCAGACCATACCACAACGAGACACGGTGGCGAGCGTCGCATACTTGAGGGTCTCGACTTCAAACATGATGCGCACGTTGGGAGGCAAATTGAGGCGCTCGCCATTGGGCAGCGTGAGCAATCGGTTGTCATCCAGCACCGAATTGAGATTCTCCACCCATTCAGGATCCACATCGCCGTCAAAGATGATCCAATGGCGCTTCTGGCTCTCGCCACGCACATTGTCGACGATCTTGCGCAGAATGTGCGTGAACAAACCGTCGGTCCACTCGCGCGTCGTCGGATCAAGTGTACCATAAAGCGCATCCTTGGGAATCGCCTTGGGATCAATTGTGTACGCGACACCTTCGACATTTTCGACGCGCTCCAGCGCCGTCAGCAGCGTCTTCCACGCCGTCGACTTGCCAGAGCCCGATGGACCCACCATCATCAGACCGTGGTGGATGTTTTGGATTTGGTACAGCTGAATCACCTTTTCCATCCATTCATCACCAGCCACAAGACGGCTCTCTTGGCAAACCTTGCGCAGCTCGCTCTTGAGGCGGTCCAGATCCACAGGCGCGTACTCGACGCCAGGGAACACGTCCGCAAGCAGGCTAAAATTAGAAGAAAAAAATGAAATTAAATCATGCTTTTTTGCGTAATATTCCATCGAATGGCTTACCTGGTGAGCAACGGAATGTCATCGGCCACAAGCTTGGGCACGACCGTCTCGCGGATACTAAAATACAAAAAAAAAGAAAAAAAAGAAAGATTAGCCCGTGATCTGAGAAAAAAGACAATTTTCCTCCGTTTTCGCCCTTTTTACCTCGAAATCAACAGCTGCTGCTCAGGCACAGGCTCCGAGAACGAGTTGAATTGGTCCTGATCGACTTCGTTTTGCTCGAGTCGCTTGCGCAAATCGACGAGGCGATCGCGTTTCAGGTTGCCTGCGCTGACGAGCACACTCTTAAGGGCACGGAGACCAAAGTCGTAGTGAGATTGCGGCGACAGTTGCTCGTCACACAAGTTGAAGAGTGGTACGACCTTGGAAGCGAGGATTTCGGCACTGCGGAAACCTTGGGAATACAGCATGACCTGCGCAATGAGCTCGCGATCGGGTTTTGTCATGGCGATGCTGCGGAACAGCTTTTTCAAATTGTCGGGCAGATTGGAACGGCCAGCATAGCCTGGATTCATCGTGATGAAGATGCCTGTGTCGGCATTGACGCGCACGTTGCGGCCAACAAGCTCGATTTCGTGGTTGGCATTGGACATGGATTCCTTGAGGCCCAATTGGATGGTCTGCACCTGCTGCGACACGGCTGAAAGAATGCGCTCCTCGAGACGATTGAATTCGTCAAAGCAGCCCCATGCGCCCACCTGGCAAAGACCAATGAAAATACGGCCCATGGCCTGGAAATCAAACGTCTCGTCACAGCAGAAAACGAGCACAAAGCGGCCCAATTGCACACCCAGTGCCTTGACAGACTCGGTCTTGCCGGTACCGGCCGGACCAAACGGCGAGCCACCGAGCTTTTGCTCGAGCGCCTGCGTCAAGGTCAAATAACAGCGATCCGTCAGCGGCGTCTGCACGAGACGATCCACCACACCCAGGTATTCAAAGCCATAATAGAACGTCGCGCTCGCCATATTAATTGTCAGGCGGTGCAAAGGATCCTCGACGGACGCATTGAAATAGTAGCGCATCTGTGGGAAAATAGAAAAAAAAAAGAAAAAAATAAGAAAAGGGGAAAAATCGGAAAAACGCGTGTCAAAAGCGTGTCAAACTTTGGAAAAGCGCCTTTTTTCCTTACCTGGTAGAGCCAATGGAAGTCCTTATTGGAGGTGACGCGCAATTGGGCAAGATGACGCGTGACGTCGCGCTGGTGCACCAATTCTGTGACGAGATGCTCGCATTTGCGTCGTTTGATGGGGGACAGGTCGAGCAGCACGGCGTCGGCGAGGATGTTGAGATTCTTTTCGACAAGCGAGAGCGTCTGGTGAAGCGGGGCGAGATCTTCATTGCCTGCCTCTTCAATGGTGGCAAGACTCTTGTCGCAATTTTGGGTCCAGAGAGTTTGCGCGGCAAGCACCACGAGCTGAGCCGGATACTTGTCGATCCACGTCATGAACGCCTCGTGGTCGACCTCGGCAGCATTGTAAAGCGCGTCCAATTCGGTCACAGCATCAGAAAGCAAGAGAGCGAGCGACACGCGCATTTCTTTTTCGAGAAGCGTGAGCCAGTCATTGATCTTTGGATTGTCCTTGACCGAGATGGGTGTGCGGAAGAGCACTTGTTCGCCTTCCTTGGAGGTCATGCCCAGAATCGACGTTTGCTCTTCATCGAGCACAATGGTCGCAATGCCGGCAAACATCTTTTTGAAATGCTTTTGAATGCGCAGAATATCCTTGCTGTTGCCAATGATTTCCAGCAGATCCTCGTCACCAACAAAGTAAAAGCGGGGGAACGACGAGCGCTCGCGTTCGAGGTATTCACCAAGCGCTTTTTGGATCTTGCTGAGCAAATCGGCAAGGCGTTCGAGCGATTTTTGAATGTTGGGGATATTCAGCACGTCGAGCACAAAGGGCGACTTGTACACCTTCTTCATGACGGCCAAGAATTCGCTGTTGATGCTTTGGAACCGCTGTGTTTCAACGGGCAACAAGTGTTTAATGTCGACACTGCCGCTAAAGATGCCCTCCAAATACACCCATTGGCGCTGCACGTCGATCCAGACATCAAAGAGCACGTGCACGCGATTGAGCTTGTCCTCCCAAGAAGCGGCATCTTCTTCAAACACCTTGTAATACGGCGACAACTTCATGGCAGTAAGCGAATTGATGTGTTCACCGGTCTTGGTGAACAGATCGTCCCAGCCGCGGATCAGGCGGCATCGATTCTGGTAATTGACGAGGTCCAGCACGTAATTGGTCCATGTCTCCTTGATTTGCTTGAGATATTCCTCGAGGGCCATCTCGCCTTGTGCTTGCAAAATGACATCCTTGATCACTTGCTCATTGCGCTTGAGATCCAGGTCCCAGAGATGACCAATGGTCATTTCAGACAGCGTGAAGCGGCCCTCGACGCGCAGGGTCTTGAAGATTTGGCGCCAATGGCGCTCGCGCAACGCCTCGGATTTGAGATCCGACACCAGTGGATTGACACGCAGCAATTGGCGCAATGTCTCTTGGACATACTCGTACGCGGCATATTGGCGCATGCGATTGGGCATCTCCTTGGTGCTGTTGACAAGCTCGTCGATATTCTGGCGCACCTTACGAGGCACCACAGAAGTCCATGGCGTGTCGCGAATCTCGTACACAGATTGCCAAACCTTGGCAAGCGCTGTCCACACCGACTTTAAGTCGCGCAATTCCTCGAGAACCGGGTCAAGACGCGCTTCCGACGTTTGTTCAAGGTCCAATGCCTCCTTGGCGCGGCACACCATGTCGAATTCCTCCTTGAGACGCGTCACGCGACCCTCAAAGATGCTCAGCGTGTTGGTGGCCGTGTCAGGCTTGATGTCGCCCTGAACAGGCTTGGTCTTGTCCCATTCCGCGCAAATATCGCGGATCTTTTGCTCAACCACCTTGTCCTCGGCCACAATCTTCATTTGCAAACCAGCTATTTTGTATTAAAAAAAAGAGTGAGACTTTTTTTTTTTCCTTTTTCCTTTTTTTTTTTTTTTGTACCAATCTGCTGCTGGATGGCATTGTTCTTGCGGCTGAGGATCTCGTTGAAAGCGCTCCATTCGCCGTCAACGTGATCGACATAGACCCAGTCGTTAGGGAATTGGAAGCGCTGGCGCTCCAAAGTCTTTTGGCCCTGGCGGAACAGCTCGACATCCTGGCTCCATTTGCTGACCTTGCGTTTGAGGTCTTGGACAAAGGTGATGAACGTGACGGCCTCGCCAGTGGAATTGCTCTCAATGGACTGCTGCTCCAATTCAAAGCGGCCCTTGGACACAGCGGCGTGGAATTCGCGCATCGACGCGCCCAGCATACTGCCAAACTTGTTGAGGATCTCCTTTTGCCATTGGTCGTACTTTTGGTTCACTTTGCTCTGGACTTGCTCATAGTCGACGACGAGCGGACCAAACGATTGCTCTGTTTCGGAATTGTCAAAGGTGCTGCGCGCCTTTTTAATCTCGAGCAGGATCTGCTGCCACTTGTTGAGGTCGTCTTCCAGAATGGCAAACACGTGGCTGGCCTCCAGGTCCCAAAGCGACTGGTATTGGAGCCAAATGTTCACGTAATCGGCCACTTGGCGGATCTTGGCCTCGATGATCTGGTACGCTTGCTCCAGCGAACTGTCGCCAAGACACGTCAGCAAGCTGGCATAATCCTTCTCAATGAGCGGGTTGTCCTTGACATTGAGTCCACCCTCGTAACGTGAGCTCTGAATGCGCGGCAAATGGCAAATAATCGCGAGCCAATCGTGCAATTGCGACCACCAGCTCGTGCGTGCTTGCTCAATAGGCGGGTCCAGGTACATCACTTGGTTGCGGATGCGGATCTCATGGATCAGCGTGTGCAGCGCCGGCTTGACCTCGGAATGCTTGATTTCAGGCGTCTTGTCCTCAATTTCGCGCACATCGAGCTTGCGGCGGCGACGGCTCTTGCTCAGGCTGACCTCGGGTACCGCAGGCTCATCGCTAATGCCTTGGAAGGTGTTGGTCCACGATTTAATCGCCTGTTGCAGGCGCGTCACAAGCACCGCTTCAATGCGCTTGTCCAAATTCGACACCCATTGCTCGAGATTCGAGTAATTCTCGAGATTCAAGCGATCGATCTTTGGTAGAAAAAAAGGAAAAAGGGAGGAGTGAGCAACATGGAGACAAAATCGACGCGTGTTTATCTGGTTTTCTTTTTTTTTTTTGGAAGCTTACAAGTTTTTGGATGTGGCCGAGAATGTCTTCAAAGCGCTCTGCTTGGTAGGGACACGACTTCATTTCGTCAATGCCCTTGTTGAGCTCGTCGTAATAGCCAATGAGCGATTCCACCTTGTCCTGGAACACAGACACGACATTGGCGAATTCGCGCACAAACATCACGTGGCGATTCTCGCGCGCGTCGAGCGGCGTGCCCGTCAGGTACGAAAGAGGCCGGTGGTGTGCGTCGTACGTGTTGACAAAGTAGTCCCAGCGAAGATTGATACCTAAAAGAAGAAGAAAAATGAGAATCACCCAATTTTTTTTCCAATTTTTTTTTTTTTTTACCTTTGGTGATCATGGCATGGACCTCATTGCGGTAGTCGGCAACAAGTGAAATAATGTCGGGGTGGCGCTGGATCTTGTGGACAATTTGTGAAAACGTGCGCACGGTCTCCATGAGGCTGACGGCAAAGGGATAGACGCGCTTGGCGTCCTTGGCGACATTGGAAATGGTGTGTGGCACTTGGAAATTCAGCCACAGCAGGTTGCGCACCTCCTTGAAGAGCGACACAATCTGGCCATCAAAGTTGACACCGAGAACAAGCGCATTTTTTTGCATTCTATTGCGCGTGATCTCAAAGATGCGGCCCGAAACGGACAAGTCGCGCTTCGTGATCTCCTGGAGCCAATTGTCGTAGATGAGGCGCGTGTCCAGCTTTTTGCGGAAGCTGGTGCTCTCGCTTTGCAGCTTTTGACCTTCTGCGTACATCTCCCAGCCTTTGCCAAGGACATCCTCCACGCGCTTCATGTACAAAGACAGCTGACGGTCAATCTGACGCGCCCACACAATCGCACCGGACACTGGCGGCATGTCGCGCAGCTGCGCCATGTGGAAGGCCTCGGCATTGCGGTATTGCATCTTGAATTTCTCGTGCAGCTTGTTAATGTCCTCCTTGACGCTATCAATCAGCTGCGTCTGGTACTCTTGAATCGCACCTCGAATCTAGAAAAAAGTCAGATCGCGTCATGTCATGTGCTTTTACTCTGGTTCCCCGCTCTTTTTCTTTTCTTTTTATGTCTTTCTCGCTTTTGGACATACCTTGGGGCGGACAAAGAGGGCATTGAACTTTGAAAACACGCGGAACATCTCGTTGGCGTTCTTGGCTGTGCCTAGGCGATCGCGGAGACGCGCAATAATTTGATTTTCAACGCGCGACACGCGCTCATTGTAAACGCCTTCCGCTTGGATCCAGATCTCGGTGCCCTCTATTCGAATTTGAAAGAAAGGATGCAAAAAGAAGAAGAATGAGACAAAAGTGGGGCAATGATAAAACACTTTTTTTTTTTTTACCAGGAGAAACGTCCAGCACATCAATGTTTTTGACACTTTCATAGGCGAGCTTGACCTCTTCGACGGAATTGATGTCGCTGATGCTGACACTCTCTTCTTCTTCGAGGACGCTCTTGACCTGGCCATCGACAACGACGGTCGCGGTCTTTGGGCGGGGACCCGTCATGACGCGGACAATGGTCTGGTGCAGCTGCTCGTGCTGCTTGCGGAATTCGCGCACAAAGATGACACGTTCCTGCAGCTTAGCGTGCGCCGGGTTGATCTTGATGGGCAGGAACTTTTCCGAGCGCTTGCGCGTGACATCGCGCGCCACATTGGTGAATTCCTTGATCAAATCGTCCCACGTGTGGAACACAGCCTCGGCACCGGCCGTCGTACGCTCAAAGTCGTCGTACTCCATGTACATCATGCGACGGCTGCCGAGCACCTTGAGCAGCTGGTCGTTGAGATCGCGCGAAATGGCTTCCACCAAGGGCAACGCGCGACGAATGGGATACGGCCTAAATCAACAAAGGAAAAAAAGAGAAGCCATTGAGGGTCAGCGCGCCGTGCCGTGCCATGGGACAATCCATCCAATTCATTGAAAAGGGCAGACTTACGAGAGCTTGAGCTTTTTGTTCAAGTGGCCAAAGATGAGCACAAGCGATTCGCGGATTTTCTCAATATCCGTGGCAGACAACAGCTCGTTCAATGGGAAATCCTTCATCAGCTGGTTGTACTTGTGCACTAAAAGAGAAAAAAAAAACGTGTTAGAGCGCGTTTTGATGGGCTGTTATGTGCAAATAGAAAAAATGTGCTGTTTGGCGCCATGCCGTGTCGATTTTACGTACCAAGCTCCATGCCTTCCTTGAGACCCGTGTCGGCAATGAAGCTGACGGTCGCGTGGAAGCGCTTGGCGTGTTTGAGAATATCAAGGGTCAGAGCTAGAAAAAAAAATATTTGCATAAGTGAGCAAAACACGAAAAAAAGATCAAGAATGGTCCTTGTAAACTTACTGATTTGGTCGCTCTTGAGCTGCTCGTCGATCTTCTCGAGCGCGCGTTCCATGCTGAGCCAAAAGTTGATCTCCTGGATGGCCGTGCCGCTCGCAGGATCGCGCGACATTTTGGTGACCTTTTGAATCTCCTTGATCCAGCCATTGACGTCGCCTTGCAGCTTGTTCAGGAAGGTCGAGTCGGAGAACAGCGAGCTGTCGACAGCCTCGACGGATACACGGCGGTTCTGTTCGCGACACTTTTAAAGAAAAAGCAGATAAAAAAAGAAAAACGATAAAAATGAGCATTTGAAGGCGTCTTAAGTAGGGAATCCGATGGGTCGTTTACCTTGTCGACGGCCTTTTGGACAACGGGGTGGATGTTGAGCGAGATGTCGGGGATCTCGACATTCTGCTGGAGATGAAGCAAGCTGAGTTCGAGCTCGGCCATCTTCTTTTTGGCCATGGGGACGCCCATCTTGTTGTCCTCGTTCTTTTTGTTGGAGGAATCGGTCGTGGTGCCGTGGCGCGCATTGACATACGCGTTGAAATAGGGGCTGACGGCGAGGTGGATGTAAGAATGGAGAAATTCGTACGCACTGGTCTGCCCAGGCTCTGTGGCATTGGCAGCGCCCGGCAGATTGATGAATTGCAGCTGCGATTGCAACGAGCGCGTCGGATCCAGCGTCGGATTGCGCTTGATCACGGCAAGCGAAGCGACATGCGACGCCATATACGTGATTTCTTGGGAAACCGTGTAATTATACGTTGCAGGCCCTTCATCTATGTAATAAAAAAAAAAGCGTGAATAAACGCAAAAAAGTGTGAATAAACGCGTAGTCGTGCTTCTCTGGCCAGCGCCAGTGACTTATTTTCAAGTCACGGACGCGTGTTTTCCCTCGTTCCAACCCCCTTTTTCACGTTTTTCACGTTTTCTCTTCCCACGCACTTATACACCGCCTGTTTTCTCAGAAGACACGCGTCTTTTTCGGGTATGCTTACCATCCTTGCCGCCTTCGCGCTCCTTGAAGATAAAGAGGACAGGCGATTGCACGTCGTTGGCAAAGCGATTGAACTTGTCGAGAGTGTCTGGATAGCAAAAAAGCGTGGACTCGAGGTCGTCCAGCTCCGCGTCCAGCACAAGCGGCAACAGGTCTTGAAAATACTTTTTAAGCAGCACCTGATCAAACACCATCAGCGGCTCCGCGCCAGAGGCAAGACCCGTGGACGGAGGCAGCAATGGTTCGTCTTCCAACATGCTGGGTATCGAGACTAAAGCAAGATGAAGACAAGAATAAGAAAGTAGAGTGTAAAAAGAGAGGCGCTAGAGTGAATGAGTCGCCCTAATACAGGCAAAGATGAGGTAAAAAAATAAAAAAACAAAGGGGGGTATGCTTTCAAAAAGCAGTAGAGAAAAAAAAAAAAAAAACGGGGAAGAGGCCACAAAACTGACAAGAGCACCCCGCCCCCTTTTGAAAAAAAAGGGGGAGATGAGCTCCGCTTCTGATTGGCTGACATCGAGGCGTTTCAAATCCCGCAAAATTCAGTGCCCCGCGGCGTGTCGCAGCCTTTTTGTAAGCCCTGCTGATAGGCCCTGCGCTTGCTTTTCCTCATGCCGGATGCATCCATCGATACATCACACTTGCTTCATATCCCGTGACCCTTGTTCTTAGCTTGCCGCAGGTACAAAAAAAAGTATTTTTCATAGAAACCCTTCATCGGCTTGCTTTTTCCTTGATTCTTGCGGCACGGATTGGCTTGTAGGAATGAAATTGGCCTTCCATGTGGAAGATCATGAAACCTAAACTCTGTCCAAAAGGAGGGGCCCGTGGGCCCCGTAGTTGCTCATTGTTGATTGACCCAAGCGCTTGTGTGACTTTTCGGGTACACGGCATGGCATCCAAATTCCGTCCCCTGGGCCCCAGGCAGGATAGAATTGGCATGGGCCAAGCCAAATTCGATTCTCAATCCAAACATGCCATGTTGCCACCACCACGGCAAGAAATTTTACAGTCGCACCGCCAAAGCCTGGGTTTTCAGTTTAAAAAATGGAATTGCTCGACAAACAACAAGGAAATCAGAAATGCTCTGCGTAGAGGAAGATCACACAGATTCCTGAATCTCGAATGGAGTCATTTTTGTCTGGTATCTCCGTCATGAGACGCGAGTAAAATGCATAAAATTGATAAAACACCAATTTGGCATTTGGAGGACGTCATCGAAGCCTAATGGCCTGTTCTCGCGTCGTGGCGTAAAGGTAGCGACTGGCTTTCATTTGAGCCCACCCATGAGTCTCTAGGTCGTGCAGATGGCGAGCTATGGGCACGATTAAAAATGGCCAAAATCCATGGATGAACACCTGGCAAATTTTCCAAAACCAAAAAAGGTCCGTGGATTGCCACAAAACATGGAGGGTAGCAGGAATAGATCTCACGCATCATTTCGTACGCAGGCAAGGAACCAATGATGCCTAGGCCGTCGTGGAGAAAATCAGCTTTCAAGCGCAAAAAGTTCCCATTTTAAAATGGATGACATTTGACGAAGACGTGCTTTTCGCGGCCTGGAACGACCATATCTCGCGCACACGGACCGTGCGCGCACGTGGATGCCGATGATCACAAGGAAACGCGCTTTGCGCGTGAGTAGCGAGGTGCCGAAACCGCGTGTTTTGAAGATGTTTTTCGACGCGTCGGTACTTCGGCTCTTAATAAATCATCGCACCGCGCAATGCACGCAGGTAGACTTTGAGTGATTCTCAACGCGTATATGTTGCCTGATTGCCCCTAGCATGTTTTGTCGTTGAACGATGTGCATTTGAAAAGATGGCCTCCTCCTCACCAAACTCCCATTTTCTCAGAATCCACAAGGCAGAAGCTGGCGAAACTTGCCTTGCTGTTACTACCATTTGGCGCCCACCTTCCCTCCAAGTTTGGGGATGATTGGAGGACACACCTGTTTTTTTCCCTAAAATTAGCACTGCCAAGCATAAAATTTCAATTAGGTGTAGCTCCCCAGCCAGTGTCTCCAGAGACACAAGGAAGAGCTCAAATGAAAGCTTGCTTCCTCGTCTTTGATTTGTGTAAGAGCAGCGCATTGAATTTCGAACCACTCGAGGATTGCGTGACATATGCGCGCAAAAATTGAAAATGTGATTATTTCGACATCTTTGCTCTCATTGTCGTCAACTTTTTGGCTCTTTTGTTGTTGCATTCTGGTGTTTACTGTCGTCAATCGTCACCTCTGGCATGTTTGCTTAGTTTTGGCCTGCTAGGTTTACAATAAACAAAAATTTCTTCCAAATTTGCCTTTGTTAGTCCTTTTCTACTTTTGATTCGCATACAAAGATTAAAGATTGAGACGAAATGCATGGTATAAAGTCGCGTCGTGATGCCTGGGTGGCTCTTTTACATGATTTTGATGCTGGCAAGCCTATTTTGGTGCAAGTCCTATTTGGACGGCGCGATTTTATCCTGCCGGAGGTCCCAAGGCCGGAAAAGGAAGGTGTGGTGGGCCCCAGCTTGCAAAAAGCTGCAATTCCCTTTTTTTTATTCGCTCTTTTTTCTTCTCATTCCTTTTCACTTTTTTTTTCTCCCCCTTTTTGCTTTTTTTTTTTTATTTTTCATTGTCCATTTTTTACTTTTTCTTTTTTCCTTGAATGAATCCCAATCAAGAGGAAGCACCGACGCCCAAGCCGACGCTGAAACTGCTTCATCCGACGGCGTATCATCTGCAGCAACAGCGGCTCAAATACAAGGACATTGACCCGACCCTGGACCATTCGCAGATCCTGCTTGCGCAGCAACAAAACGAGGGCTCGCCGCACCTTTCCGACATCGATTACGCGGATCTGACGTCACCAACATCGCTGGCTCCCTCCGATTACGGCGGCTATGCCGATCCAAGCAAGATGACCCTGCAGCGCCCCGACCAAGACTACTTGTACGATGACCGTTCCATCGACAGCTCGCTTGCCTTTGCGCCCCAGATGCGACGCTCCGGCTCAGGCAGCCACACAAAGGATGCCCACCAGCAGGACATGCTCTTTTATTCGCCACCAAACCATGCGGCCAGCCCGCTCGATCAGCGATTCAAGCAGCAATTCGCAGGCAGTGCGCCCGTCAACATCGTCTACCATCCGCAATCGGCCTCGGCACCGCAGCAGCAAGTCCCGCCACAGCAACAGCAACATTCTTTCCCATCCTCGTCTTTCAATGATGACCAATTCTTCCACTCCGCCACATCGCTCGGCTATGTCAAACCCGAGCCCCATTCTTTGGAGAACCAGCCCGATTCACTCGAGACGTACGAGGACGAATATGCAGCCCAAGCCAAGTAAGGGAAAAAAAAAAAAAAAAAGAATGGCCAAAAACGATCAAACCCGGCCCATCAGCCCTGAAAAAAAAAAATATGAAAATATGAAAATTGGAAAAAAAAAAAAAAATGCGTGCCTGGATAAGACTGCGGCCCTGCCGCTGCTGATCCCAATCCGGTCGTCGTTCCGCCCCATTCATGGCCAACGCTCGGCTTGCGCCGCTTCAATGGGCATACACGCTCACAACTTTGCCCCCTTTTTTTTCTGCTTTTCCTTTTTGTTTTCCACTCATAGTCTTCAAGCTATCATGGAGAAACGAAGACGTCGCCGGGAATCGCATAACGCAGGTAAAGGGATGATTTCTTTTTTTAGACATTCACATGGCCTTGTCGTCTGACACAAAAAGACACTCCCTTTGTTCCCCCAACATCATTTTCCCATAATCGACCTCTTTTTTTTCATTTTTAGTGGAACGGCGCCGCCGGGATAACATCAATGAACGAATCCAGGAACTTGGCACCCTCCTGCAAGATGCCCCTGACGATGGTGTCAGCCGCTTCAACAAGGGCACCATCCTCCGAAAGAGTGTCGAGCAAATCAAGAAGCTCCAGGCCGACCTAATGCAGCACCGCCAGCGCGTGCAAGAGCTAGAGTCCATCCTGCAGCAAATCAATGTGCACCAACGTTGAATTTCCCGTTGTCTTGGCCCTATTGCACGCCCCCCAAATGCCCTTTTTCTTCCCACTTCATTGGCTATTTTCTTGTCTTTATCTCTTTTTCTCATTTAACGCCTCTATGAAGACCATGCCCCTCGATTCCCCTTTGCCATGCTATTCCCCTTTCCTCACTTGTTTATATTTTCTATTTGTATGAATACCGCTTTTTTCCTTATAAGATTTCTCTTTTGTCCATAAAACAAGCTCAATGGTGCTTTTTTGGCTCCTCATTCCCATGACTTTTGGAATCCAAATACAGAAAGGATGAAACATCTGCTGCGATTGGGCCACTTTGGCCACTTTGGCACGCACTTGCCGATTTTGCCCTAGTTTTTTTTGACCCCTCTAATACGCATTGGCCCACGGTCATCACCATGGATTCAAAAGGGAACCCGTGACTCGGCAAAACGCGCATTCTGATCCTTTATCTCGTGCATTTCGCTTGAACACTCTCCCAACTGATCGTGTGATGCTTCGCGTCGCGTCGCGTGCTTTCTGCAGCCTCACACAGGCGCTCCCCCGATGCAATATACGTTTCTAAAGCGCATTAACGTTATTTTGTGCAATAAAATATAATTTCATCACTCATATTTCCACTTATCTGGGCATTACCAATCATGATGAGCATGTAAATGGTGATTTCGATTTTTTGAGGGTGTAGAAACTCGTGTAAATGCTTAAATTCCATGTCCAATTGCTAGATATAGCGATTAGGCTCAATTTTTGCGGCTTGCTATTAATGAAAGTGCATCAAAAACAACTTGACTTTTCATTTTTTTTTCCATGTTGCCGATGCAAAATACTAGTTAGAATTGAATAAAATCCTCACGCGGTGTCTGTTGACTTGGTAAAACGATGAGAAGTGGCGCGCAAACAGCAGAGTTTTGCATTGATGAGATTTTGTTGCTATCGGTGCACGTCACGTTCGTCTTGCTCAGTGATATCGATGTCTTTTTTGGCCGACAGTAAGCATGATTTGGTGTTAAATGCTTCCTGATCGGTCTGGGATTTGGTTAACACAAGTTCCTTGTATTCGTCGAGAGCCAGCCAGCCCTCCGAGTGGCTAGCAAATGAGATTGCGCCAGAGAAAATCACACTTCACGAGAATTTGGCCGTTTTCTATTTTGGCGGTATCATGGGCAAGTTTTTTGTTTTTTTACTGAGAGAGCGCGGCTGGAAAGTAACATCATTTAATTCTAAATTATATCTTATATCCAGAGGCGATGCGTTATTCCTTCTAAAAACACTTCATAGGGCCAGGCAGCAGATTAAAACGTGCAAAAAAAGGAATAAAACGCGAATTTTGCGCCGGCTTTAATTTGACTTGTTAATTCTGTCATTGTTTTCTTCATTTTGTCGTTTTTTGCCGCAGTCTTTGCGTGAGCCGGCGGCGGCGTACGTGTTACGTCTCGCTTGGCAAGTCGTACGGGTGTTCATCACATCTTGTGCTATGGCACTTTGTCGGCGAAATAAAAGTCTCTGGCGACGGCCTCCGTAGCAAGGAAATAGCTTGAATTGCATTAAAAATGCGACAATGACCATAGAAACAGCGTGAAACGGATGAAATGGTGCGTACAGCGCGCTCAGAGTCGCCATAAATTTGCGCAGCTGGGCCAGGGTGCTCTAGCATCATGAGCTTGCACACGTGTGTCGCTATGCAGAAGTCTTCGTGCTGGCGCATGGTGTACGTTGCAGCGGGCCGCGCCGGAGTCGCTAAAAATATCAAGTTTTTTTTTTTGTTATTGGATGTCAAGTTCTTTGTTTGACGATCTAGTTCATGCCGAGTGCATGAATCGGCGGCGGGAGGTCGACTTCCACGAGGTTGCGGAGCAGGCAGGTCAGCAATATGCTGTCAACTCTGAAGTTCTTGCATTGTTGCTCCGCGGCTTGCGTTACAGACATCTTGCGCTTCCATTTCCTGGTTGTTGCATGGAAACGCGGCGGGCGTCAGCCACTAGATGATCGATCTTGCGAGCAGTCATGACTTTCACGCCAGCACACTCTTGGTACAGGGTCTTTTTGTTGCGAGCAATATTCCACGTCACCTTGTACCATGTTCTCGCCACTAAAATAAATGCAAATTAAAAATTAGAAACAAAAAAAAATAGATTTATTTTGCACAAATTGTAAGTCTACCGGCCTGACGCTTGCAAGGAGCATGTATCCGCGAAACTTGCTAGGAGTCATTGAACGAGCATCATCGCAGGATGCGAGAAATCGACGCTTGATTTCGTTGGGCATTGCTGGAGCCTGATGGTGCTCGTGGCGACAGCGATGGCAGCGCTGAGGGCGGCGGCATTGCGAGCAGCGGCATTCGGACCGGCAGTGGCAGCGGCGGTTCCTGAAGCAGGAACAGATGAATTGCTGGCAAGCAAAGTTCACTGTACAATGGCAGCTTCTAGCGGCTTCCGGTTGATGTATTGTCAGCGGTGAAGGTCTGTGTATGATCGTCAATGGTACGCCATCAGCAACCAAGGCACGGAGGTAGCACTTAAAAGAAAGGCGCACAGGTGTTGACGTTACAAATTAAGAATTGGGCGCCCGTAATATTTGTAAAATTTTGAGAAAAGCGCGCCTTAAGACGTCTTGGCTTATTTTGACATTTGGCGGCATATACGAGGTATTTTTTTTTGTATTTTTCTAAGAGAGCGCGGCACAAAAGTAACACCAATTCGATTCTAAATTAAATTTTTCATCCACGCGCGATACGTTACATTATCTAAGATCATTTCCAGGACGATCAGTAAGAGATTAAAGTAACGTCACAGCCAAAATACAGGGGGTATTCTATTACACGCAATTAAAGATGCGGCTCGTGCGTGTAACGCAAGATCCCAGACAATTCCTCCGTGTCATTCTTTCTATTTAACTTCTGACTTGCCAGTAAATGTTATTTCGCACAACTTAATTACATGAATATTGCAAATTTTTATGAAAAAGCTCATAAAAAGCACACATGTATTCCAAAAATCGTCATTGCGCGCCGTCCAATGGCCGCCACACTCCAACTATGGGCTCATTTGCACGAGAAGACCTGAGATTTCCTAATCGTTATGCATGTGCCGTTGTTAATAATGAAACCATTGACAAACACAAAAAATATTGTCAATAACGCTCTTTTCCATGTAAATCGTTTTTATTTCTAGTGTACGGAGAATCTCAAGAGCTGCTTCTGTGCACAATGATCGGATCGAGATATGGGGTAAATTTGAGGGCACATTGTATTACAACGACGCGGTCAAATCTCGCTTTGTAAAATAAAACATTTTGTGAATGCCATTTAAGCGGGGGTTTTTTGAAACCTGAAGGAATTTGACACACACGTCCTTGTCAGTGTTGCGGCGCTCAAATGCACTTATTTTCGTCTTCGAATCGAGCTCCAATGGCGAACAAACGTCGAATAACGTGATTTTCACGAAATATCGTTTGCTCACCGTATTGCCGTTATTTTTGATAAGCACGAAATTTTGTCATCCACACGGGAACGCATTGCCCTTCAACTTGTCTATGTGCGGCAAGTAGCCCTAATGCAGTAAAAATTAAATCCAAGCAGAGCAAAATAATCCCGTATTGCTGGATCAGGCGCGTCCTTTTCATTAAATACAGTAAGCCATCCGATGCCAGGTGTGGTGGATGGAGTGCGCTGCTAGTTACAACTTTGGTGCTTTGAGCAAAGTGTTGCAATTGCGCAAAAGAGAGTTGCACTAGTACAACAAAAATAAAAGGCAAATTTGCATATTTTTCTTGAGTTTGCTCTAATCAAATCTGCGGAAACCAAGGCACTGAATAGAGCACAATTCCATGAACTCTTTATCATCTGCAAATAATGAGTTGAATTGCTTGGATAAAAACGTGAGATGAGAAAACCCGCATTCTCAGGAAAAAAAACTTTTATTTTCTGTCCCTAACCTTTCATTCTAGGTACTGTATTGATGCAAGCTACAGAAATCAGACTCCTACCGTGCTCAGCGCGGATACGTGAATTGCCGACATATTGTCCAGACAGAATGCAAGTAAAAATTCAAAACACTGAAAACACCCCTTTTCTTTTACACTCGTTTTACTTTTAGGCATTGTAACACGTCGCTCAATTATGATAAAGTGCACAGAAAAGCGCAATCCACGCATTGGACATGCTTTTGAGAAAAATTGGTACCAAGATACTCATTAAATTCCTCAAAATAAAAAAAATTTACGTGTTGCATTAGCAAAATCTATGCCACTCCATTACAACTCTTTGCTGCACGCGTACTATGTCAAGCAGGCGACTCTCTCCTTCCAGTACGACTGTTTTCGGATAGCTCACCTGATATAAAAAACACACGAGATGCAAAAAACTGGAATTAGTTCGCCTTTTTTGGAGAAACTTGGTTTTTGCTGCATTTTCCTGCTACACGCAGCAAAATTGAGTGGTATATCGGTCCCGTGTAGATTACAAATTTTTGAGCCGGTCAATCAAAGGCAACGTGATTAATGAGGGATATTTAGTAAAAATTAGGTTAATCGACGATTTCTCGCCACTGGGACACGCTCCCGAGATGAAACGAATGACGTTCAGGAGCTGCAATACCAACGCTCACGGGTGTGCTAAAATTTCACCAAGTTTCAAAATGCCCCCGCTTAAATGGCGTTCACAGAATGTTCTTTTTTTACAAAGCGCGATTTCACCGCGTCGTTGCAATACAATGTGCCCCGAAATTTACCCCGCAGGTGGACCCAGTCCTTGAGAGCACAAATGTACCTATCGAGCATTTCTGTACACCAGAAATATGGCATTTTGTGTGAAAAAGAGTCTTATTTTTGATTTTTGCCATTTTGTCAATGACCATTAGTATTGACTATGGCTTTTGTTTCTTCATCAAGAATTCACGCGTGTTTCTCGCTTGAACGAATACATCTGTGGAATTGTGCGGCCAATGGATGCCGCATAACGACAATTGTTGCGCAATTTTAGCTTACTAGAGGCCCATGGGTGGAGTTGATCGTTGATACAAACACATCATTCTCTTTGCCCATAAAACAAACCACATTGGTGCTTTCTTGGTTCCTTCTTAACTTCATGATCCGTTCAATCTAGCGCAGAAATGAAGAAACGCTGCGATTGTGCCACTTTTGCCCATTTTTTCCACATTTGTCCTGGTTTTCTTTTGCCTCTCCTCATGGATGCTCCAAAATGGCGTGACGTTCAAAGGTCGCATTCTCATCATTTGTCTTTTGTGCATTTTCGCTTGGACACTCTCCCAAGCGGCGCGTGATGTGTCGCGTCGCGTGCTTTTTGAAGTCTTGCACATGCGCTTCCCAGCCGCGAGACTTTTTCTAAACGGAGGTGATGACGGTACAAAAAAACTAATGACTTTATTCATGCCACGGTATATTTTTAAGCGCGTAATTCGCGTCGGCACTAATTTGAGTCGTTGTCTTGGTCGATTTCGTTGTGGACTTGGTCGGGGGCCCTGCGTGCGCTAGAGGCGGCGGGATTGGTACTGATCGCTATGCGAGTCGCACGGGTCCGCATCGCGGCGCGCAGATTTTCGCTTGGCCGGCGAGAAAAGATCTCGGGCGATGGCGATCGTTGGGCGGGCGAGGAATTGGCGACGGGGACCAGCGTGTCGATAATTCGCTGCGACTGGACGAGGTCGTGAGCGGGCACCACGAGGTTGTTGACGCTCTCATGGTGGTGGCGCCACTGGAAAAACGCGCTCAGCGTCGGCAGGAAGGCGCGCAGCTGCTCCCGGATCAACCCCCCAAAAGCGGCACGTTTGAAGATCGTCCGGGTCAAAATCTTGGAGTGTCAGTTTGGTGCTCGGGCAACACCAGACTACACACGTGCGTGGCGACGCCGACGTCCTCGCACTGGCACATGGCATACATGTAGCCAGACGCGTCTAAATCGCGAAAAAAAAATAAAAATAAAATTAAGTATTTTTTTTGGCGTCTTCGAGTGTCAAGTTCTCGGCTTACCAATCCAATCCATGCCGAGAACGTGAATCTGCGGCTGGAGATCGTCGTCCAAGGGCTCACGGAGCAGGCGCGACAGCAAGACTTTGTTTGTCCTGAAATTCTTGCATTGCTGCTCCGCGGCTTGCCCAGCAGACACCTCGCGCTTCCACTCGCTGGCAGACAGCTCGACGTGGCGGGCACCAGCCACCAGGAGATCGATCTTGCGACCGGTCATGATTTTCGCTCCGGCACACTCCTGGTACAACGCCTTGTTTCGGCGAGCAACGTCCTAGGTCACCTTGCTCATGTTTTTGCCGCTAAAAGATATAAAAAAAGAATGAGAAACGCAAAAGGGAAATAAAATAGACTTACTCAAGAAGAACAAGGATGTCCGTCTCCTCCAGCAAGACACCAGAATGGTGCAAAGGCGGCTGCCTCGCTCTTGCTGCGGCCGCCATCGTGGTGGCAGCATTGGTTTGCCGCGTCAAGGACGTCGAGCTCGCTCAAAATGTCGTCTTGCTTGTTCTGCTTGTCGCGCAGAGCGGCCATTTGGTCCCGGATGGCGAGCTTGACCGAGCGATTGGTAACACAGCCACGCGCGTTTGGGCAGCGGCCTGAAAAAAAAAGAAAAAATAACGTTATGAAATTCAAAGTCAGTTTGCATTGTGCATGAATCTTACGGCAAGGGCGGCCTTGGCCACTTCCATGGCTCTTTCGGTGAGGCCAGGCGACGCGATCGTGGGGCCAGCTTGGATGGCGTCCCAGCCGACGGTAAGAAACTCCCGGAAAACGCTGTTGGTGGCCTGGTTCACGCTGTCCACAACGTGCGAGATGGCCAACCTATGCATCCGAAAGAGAAAGTTTGTAAATGGCTTCTTTTAAAACATGAGCGTGTCATACTTGAGGGCGTGGACGCGTGCGTTTTCCTTGGAGCCCTCCAAAATGAGGGTGGCGGGCATCTTGTCAAGTTGCTCGCGCAACGTTCCAGAAAAGAAACGCTGATTTGCAGCTCGCAGCTTGTCGTAACAGCTCAAGTCGAATGTGCCGTCAATCTAGGTATAAAATCGCAAAAAATATTAGCTAAATCGACTTTTTTTGCACAAAATGTAGGTTTACCAGCCGGACGTGTGTGCAGAACACCTTGTGACAGAATGCACGCTGCGTCATCGAGCGCGTATCATCGCAGTATGCGAAATATCGGCGCATGATTTCGTTCTGCATGCGCGGATTGGCCTTACTCGGTGCACTGGTGGTGCTGGCGGCGGTGCCTTGGGAGTCACGGAGCTGCTTGGAGTGCAGGCGGGCTCAGACGATGAGCCAGGCACAGCGTAATTGCTGGCAAACAAGGCAAGTATCGCCATTGCTGCTTCAATCTGCTGCTTTTTCATTTTTTGGCTTCCTCGAAAGCGACTTCGACTGTACGCTTGCGACTACGATTGCTGTAAACTTGCTTGATTGCCCAGGCCAAGTTAAAGATGAACTGGCGGGAGTGGGAAGGCCGTCAAACGGACGCCAGCAGCAGCCGAGGCACGGAGGTGTAGTAAAACGCGATTCGAGGTACAACGTAACATAGCGCGCACGCCAATGGGGTGAGAGGTAAAGTGTAAAGCGACAGTAAAAAAGAATAGCAAGAGGAGAGAAATTGAGAAGTGGCTCGTTTTTTTTTTTTTTTTTTTTTTTTTTTTTTTTTTTTTTTTTTTTTTTTTTTTTTTTTTTTTTTTTTTTTTTTTTTTGCCACGTTCATTTTAGGTTGCACAAGGCGTCAAACATTTTCCCCCACTTTCCAGGTAGCTGCCCGCGCGTGCGCAGCACCCTTCAGGGAGCCTGCAACAGCAAAAAGTCCACTGTTTGGCCAGCTAGTTTTGTTTTTTATCTTTCTTTAAGCGTTCTGTATTGATTTTTATTGTGCTCCACCCACCCCAAAGCCGTCTCGCAGCTACGTACCGAAACGCGGCGACGCTCAAGAAAAGGCTAAAAAGTGGCCTCGTTGCTACTACATGATGGCTAAAGCTGGATTTGGCGAAACGCGTCGCGCCAAATGCTCTCATTCCTCTATTTTATTATAAAACTACTAATCCAGTAAGTGCAAAATTGTATCGAGTGATGATCAAATGAAGGATCGATGGCGTGGAAGTGCTGCTAGATACAGCACGAACCTTCAATGCCCTAGAAACACTCAATTACGTGTAAAAACACGAATTTTCTAATTCGAATGCCATACAATTAATACATCTGTGAAATTGAGAAATGGCATTTGTGCACAGGAATCCGGTGCTCCTGTGGTGTAAATTTCAGGGCACGTTGTATTGAAACGACGCGGTCAAAACGCGCTTTGTAAAAAAGAGCATTTTGTGAATGCCCTTTAAGCGGGGGCCTTTTGAAAACCGTGAAATTTCGACACGCCTCTGAGTGGGAGCATCATGGTTTCTTAATCCACCTATTTTTGTCTTTGGGTCGCGTCCCAATGGCGAATAATCGTCGAATAGCGTGATTTTCACTAAATTGCACTCGTTCACCGCATTGCCGTTATTCGGTCTGCCCAAAACTTGGGTTCCACAGAGGATTGAATTGCCATTCATCTTTGCCACGTGTGGCAAGCCGTTCCAATTCAGCAAAAACCAAGAAAATCCAACAAAAGCAAAATAATCCAAGCTTGCTGGATCTGACATGCCCTTTTCACTAATTAGGTCATCTTAAACCAGGCGTGTAGGATGGAGTGCGTTGCCAGCATCATATTTGACGCGTGCAGCGAGGCTCAGTAGTGGCTTGGAAAAAAATTGAGCTAGTGCAACGTGTAATAAAAACAATGCGTATTATTATCACTTTTTTTTTCCAGCACCATAGCGCGTCACCTAATATATGACAAACTGTGCAAGCATCAGGCGCTCTTCTTTTTCTCGGTTTCGAAAGATTTGAATATCAGCAGGCTCGTGAAAACACTTTTAATAACTGTTTAAGATTTTGATGTATTAGAAACTTCTCTTCTGCACACTTCTACCTCTTTGCTTCACGCGTCATATATGAAGCTAGCGGCGCGCTCCAGCCACTACACCTGGTTTCAAGTAGCTCGGTTAATGCAAAAAAAAAACGCGTGAGGCGCAATGAACCGCGTTTCTTTTTCTTTTTTTGATTAACTTGGTTTTTGCTGTATTGGATCGCCTTGCCACACAAAGTAAAGTTGAATAGCATTTCGATCCAGTGTGGATGGCCAAGTTTCGGGCCCATCGCACAACAGCAATGCGGTCAACGAGCGAAATTTAATGAAAATCACGCTAATCGACGATTACTCGCCTTTGGGGTGCGACCCGGAGACGAAAATACGTGCATCAAGGAGCCCCAATGCTGACGCTCACGGGTGTCCCAATATTTCACAAGGTTTCAAAAAGCCCCCGCTTAAATGGCATTCACAAAATGTTCTTTTTTACAAAGCGCGTTTTGACCGCGTCATTTCAATACAACGTGCCCTGAAATTCACACCAACGGTGCACCAGATTCTTGGGCACCAAAGCTGACTAATAATCTGCCTTGTGTATTGAATTTTTCAAGATTAATTTCAGAAAATGCTGTTTTACACCCAATTGTGAATTTGTAGGGCATTTCAGCTTTGCACCAAGTTGCTGAAAGCTATGAAAATATGCCAGATAACGCGCTCAGTTGAGTGGATTTCATTTGAAAGAATTGGCAAGCGGGGAAGCCGATCATTTGAAAAAGAGGCACGGAATCGGCACGTCGTAGCTTAGTATGCTTCCAAGTCACGATATATCATTGATGCAAAGAGCAAAATATGATGCGTATAATCCGTTCCACAAAATATTCATGTACCAAAGAGGACTGCCTAGTAAGAAAACCAAAGAAAAGAAAAGAAAGGGCATGTTTAGACGACACGACTGGTCACTTTTGTCCTGTTTTTTTTTTTTTTTTTTTTAGCAGGCCAAATATAGCAATCACCAAACATGAAGAAAAGGAGCAGACGGCTTTTTGTCCCAGTGGTGGGCGCGTCTTTTCTTTCTTTTTTAGCCTGGCGTCTCATGGAATGGTCCCGTCTCGAGGGAGCTCTGCAGCAACAAGAACCTTCTGCTTGGCTAACGCACAGTGTGACCCTGATGGAAGACTTTGGCACGCTTTTAAAAGTAAAGTGTGCTGTTTTTCGACGATTGAGAACTGAATGAACATGTTTTAGCTCCTTAAGGCGTGCCGTACCGTCTCTGATTGCGCTGGCAAGTATCCTCAAGCCGGCAGGTTGCTGACAAAAGCGTCGGTTAGTATAAAAGGGTGTAAAAAGGTGAATTGTCAGGCAATTGATGCGCTTTTGATTAGATGCACCCACTGATTGGCACGACCAAGACGCTCACGCGCCTCGTGGCTAAATGCGTGTTGGAATACACGAAATACGACTTTTCGGGTACAATGACGGCCACCGGCATGTCAATTAGGTGAGCCATGCCTCGCGTGATCCACATTCATGGGTCTCATGGCCCATTTTTTTTTTGTTTTAAAACAGGGCGCGCGCGTGGTGCATTCGGCGTCTGCGGAATCTGGGCCGTTCGACCCTGATCACCCATCCCACTACCGATCGAACCATCAGCCGCAACGTGGACACCCTCAAAAAACGACTAAGCGAGCGACTAAAGCAGCACACCATGACGGTAAAAAGCTTTATTTAGCGTAATTTTGTTTCTCACGCTTCATCTTTAGGACGAATTGATGCAACAAGTGGGCGACCGCGTGTTTCTTGTTTGGTGCGATGACCGAGCCAAGGATGGCGTGGACGCAGTGCTGGATGCGGCGATTGAGTGGCAGGCATTGAAGAGAAAACGACGGCAACGCGATCCCGAATGGACTGAGACGCGATGTACATGTTTTTCCGAGGCGGTGGTGCAGCACTTGATCAGCCCCGCGATGCAAACTGTGAGGCGATACAGGAACGTTGCGTTCCGCTGCAAGCTTTGGCGTGCGATCCCTGAGGTGTTTGAATGGGAATGGATGGATCTGATGGACGATCAGTGCGAAAAGGAATTGAGCGACCATCTCAAGATGTACCGCGCGTCATCAGACCATCCGAATCGCTATGACAGGTCACCGGCTTTGATCCTGGGCGTACAATTGACGCCGAGCCTCTTTTACGCGTCCCTTTGCATCGTGGCGTCGCTGCTCAAGGCTGGGTGCTTGGATTGGCGCATGATGTGCATCTGGCAGCAGGTGCGACGCGTCAACTTTTTTCACGAAGAACTCCACAGCGATTTACCACTCTCACTGTCGCGTCTTGTCACTGTATTTGCTGAATTAGAGAAAAACGCAGCCAATTCATTCCATTCGCGCTTCTTTATGGTCCATGTCCAGGACCTGCTGGATGCTATTGCCACTTACATCTATGCTGACTCGTCTGGCTCCTTGGACGAGCGTCGGAATCTTGTGTGGCTGCTGGCTGCGCTCTTTCCGCATTGTTTGTATCGCTGTGCATCTATTTGCTTTGCCTGGTGCCAATCTTTCAGCGCACAGCCAATACAGGAGGTGAGGGAAAAAAAAAAAAAGAAGCGAGCGCGTGCCTTTCCCCTGATTCTGACACGATTGTTTTTTCTGGGTTGTATAGCTCCAGCCCGTGATCCGGTTTCTGACGTGGTTGATATACCCATCTTTGAACCCATGCATGGCCAAAAGTACTTTGATTCAAGCGTGGCTCACATCACTTCAAGGTTCATTCGAAGAAAAAGAGGCAAAATCGGGGCGCGATGCCATGCTCATCTCTTTTTTATTTCATTGTAGGCTTTGACACGATGCCCATCCACGTCGTCGCGCTGCAATTCATGAAGCATGGGCGTGTCGTGCTGGATTTGCACCCAGTTGTTGGTGTGGAATGCCTTTTGGCGATGATAGACGCAGCACCATCATGGTCAGACGATGATTGTAGCTTTTTGGTAATACGAAATCGCCCATGCAAAGCAACCAAAACCGGAATTGATGCGGAATTTGTGTAGATCCACCATGTCTTACAACATCACGCGACCCGCGGCATGGCCAAGATGCCAGGAACGTAAGAATTTGCACAAAAGAGGCAATGTCAGCCGCGGCTGCTCACCCAATTCCTGTTTTTTTTTTTTCTGTAGCAAGACGTGTGTCGTCAATTTGCTGATCTCTCGGTTCAAGCAGAGCAAGGACAAGCGGATACAACAGATAATACCCAGAGTGCAAAGCCTGATTCGTGAATGAAAAAAAAACGATGCACTTCTCTCCATGAAAAAAAGAGTGTTTGTCTCCAGGGATGGCGGGCGGGCAGGGGGTGAGGGGCCCAGGGGTAATGGGTGGAGAAGGGAAAAAAAAAAAGGAGTCGAGTGCGGCCATGCAAGGGGAATAGTGATGATAATGTCACAAAGTGGGATGTAGGTTTGACCCCACAGTGCATTGCATGCTAACCATGTAAAAATGGGAGACAAAAGTGAAAGGGAAAAAAAAAAGGGCGATGAACGAGACGTTGAAACGATGAATTGAGACGTCAATGATCATAAAAAAAGCAAACAAGCAACGTGGGATGGCCAATTTTCATCAAGGGTGTGTGACCATGATGGTTGAGTGGACTCGGGGGGCAAAAAGGGACGTTTGGCACGCACCTCGTGGTTGTTGAGATCACAAATTCGGTTTGTGTCACCTTGAAATGCCAAAATAAAAAAAAAAGGTACCAGCGGCGGAGCGTGCCTTACTGCTCTTTTTCTTCCTCGTTTCCTTTTTTCTTTTCTTTTTTTTTTTCCTTTTTCCCCTTTGTCGATACCTTTTTTTCAATTTTCCTGCCACCCCACCCAGGGCTCTTTTAGATGTCTGATACCTCCCTCGAACTTGCGCCGGACGTGCTGTCGCGGCTTCATCAGCTTCAAAACGCCAACAGGCCCGTGTCAGTGGACGAAGTGCTTCAAGCAGCCAATTTGAACCACCTTGCGCTGCCTGTGCACCAGCCCACACAGTCAAAGTCGGCCGAGACACGCACGCCAAAGACGTTGCTCACGCCAAAGAGCACCATGTCTACCAAGACGCTCGCAGAGCGCCGTCGCGTGCCCACGTCGCCCGAGAAATTGAAATTGGTCGCGTCGCTTTCGTATCCAAGCCGCCCACCGCCCTCGACCGAGCCCTCCGAGCACATGGAGGCCCTCGAGGAAGAGAATGCCAAATTGCCGCCTCAGGTAAAAATGAACAAAATTGAAAAAAAATTGAAAAAATAACGTCGTGTCGCGTCTTCTCTCTAAAATGTGCCTTTTTCTTTTGCATAGGATGCAGAAGAGTATCTTCTTGCACACATGGAGCGCCAAAACGCATTGCTGCAGGCGGACCCAAAGTCGATTTGTATCGAGGCCAATCGATTGCAAGCGGATTTCCAGACATTGCGCAAGCTCGTGCAAGACAACAACGCCATGCCTTCCTTTGGGGTGTTGTCGTCGGTCGATATGATCAACCAGGCGGGCGGCGATGATGCCGATCCATCATCCCAAATCTCGGATTGGGACTTTTGGCAATGCCTCGTCGACGACTACCCCGCAGCTGTTGCTAAGCTGCCGCATCTCGTGTCGGCCAAGCTGCGTCATGGAGGCATCCCCCATCCGCTCCGTGGCGTTCTCTGGCAGGCCATGTCGCGCGCATCGTCCACGCAATTGGAAGCCATTTACGATGAATTGGTTAATGCCGCCAATGATGACGCCAAGGCGTCCCCCTATGCACGCATCATCCAACGCGACTTGTCCCGCACCTTTCCCACGGTCGACATGTTCAAATGCGATGGCGGCCAGGGTCAATTGGCCATGCGTCGCGTTCTCATTGCCTACAGCCTGTACGACCAGTCGCTCGGCTATTGCCAAGGCACGGCGTTCATTGTGGGTCCTCTCCTGATGACTGTAAGCATCCAATGAGAGAAAATTGGGCGGCGTGCGTGCCTAACCTTCCTTTTTTTTTTTATGCAGATGTCAGAAAAGCAAGCATTCTGCGTCTTTATCAGGTAAAAGAGAGAGAGAGAGCAATTGAGAGAGTGAGGGCCAAGGGATCGACGAGCTGCGTCATTTTCTCCTTTTTCCCCTTGTTGTAGCCAAGTCTCCTCACGCGTCATGCATGATTTTTTTCTTTTGCTCTTTTTTAGGTTGATGGAGACTTTTGAATTGCGTACCATGTTCACGCTCAATATGGAGGGCCTGCATCTCCGCCTGCATCAATTCGAAAGCCTGCTTGCACAATGCTGCCCGCGCGTCAATGAGCACCTGACGCGGCACTCGATCCACGCGCCCATGTACGCGTCGCAATGGTATTTGACCCTCTTTGCCTACTCGCTGCCCATCCACGTGGTCATGCGCATCTATGATCTTGTGTTTGCGCAGGGTGCTGTCGAGACGGTGACGCGTGTCGCCATTGCATTGATGGCCAAGAACGAGGAGACATTGTTGGCAATCCACGACTTTGAGCAATTGATGATGTACCTGAGCTCCAAGCAACTATTTGAAAAGGCGTATGGGTCCGACCCCGAGGCGCTCATTGAAGACACTATGGCATTGAGCAGCACCATCACACGTGCCAAGTTGGATAGCATTGCCGACGCACACACGTCGGAACTTGAGCAAGAAAAGACGCGTGTGCATCAATTCCTTGCCTTGCGCTTCAATGGCCAAAATAGCAACAACAGCAACAACAGCAATGCAGCCAAGCGCGCAAGCAGTAGCAGCGGCAAATCAAAACGCGACTCGTGGTTCTCGTGGAAATCATCGACATCGACCTCTGTTCCGCCACCGACCATTTCCACAAGTGCAGTGACGCCCGCCAGCCCCACTACGCCCACCGTCACGTCCCCCACCGCCCTGGTCGCCCCGGCTTCGCAGCAACAGCCGTTGGCCTTGCGCATGGACCGCACGGTGCCCAAGCTGCACGAACAAATCGAAGATCTCGTGTTGGCGCTGTCGCAATTGCAAAAGGAACACTCGCAGCTACAAGAGCAATTGATGGCCATGAAGATGGACGCTATGGATTATACGTCCATGAACGACAAGCTGACCGATCGCAATGCCTTGCTGACCAAGCGATTGAAAAAGTACAAGCAACTTTATCGCCGCACGCAATCTGGCAATAGCCCGCCCTCTAGCCCGTCCATGTCACGCTCCCACGACGACCTGTTGTCGCCCAGCTCCGTCGATACCTCGTTCTCGTCCCTCATTGACAAGGCAAACGCGTCGCGCCTCCAAGTTCTCGAGAAAGAATCCGAATTTCGCGATTTCGTCGCCACGCTCAGCCAGACTGGCGATTTCGGCCACCTGATCGCGTCTGCCCTCACCTTCAAGGACAGCAGCGACGACGACACGCGTCAATGGCACGCGTCGCTGCTCAATGACGCGCCGCATTCGCCATCCCAGCAAGCCGACGATGTTTTGGCCGTTTCCCAAGAAGATGACGATGACGACGATGTCGATGCCGACGACCAAGAAGAGCGCGAGCGTCTCGAGACAATGAACACGGTCACGCAGGAATTGGTCCAGGTCAAGCTTGCGAATTTCGAGATGGGCCAGAAATTCGAGTCCATTTGCCATGAAAATGTGACGCTCAAGCACCAGGTGCAGAATCTCAAGGACAAGGAGCGCATGTTCCTCGACCAGTTAAATCTGCTCGAAAAGGTGCGTTGCGAACAAGAAGAGGAGTGCGAGCGCCTCGCCAAATCCAATGAGTCATTGTCGGAGCGCCTCCTCGCCGTCAAGCAAACATCCGCCGACATTGAGATGGAGAAGCTCACGCTCAACGACCAAATCAAGCAACTCCAGTCCCATGTCGACGAATTGGAAAAGGAAAAGCGCGAATATCTCAAGCCGCGCGACTCTTTTGCCGAGGAGGTGTTTGCCGCACACGAGACGCTCTTTGGCGATACATCCGTCTTCAAGCGCCAGCAGAAACGTCAATCTGCGCACGGCGACGCGCAACACCAGCATCAAAATCAGCAGCAATTGCCATCGCAAGACGATCCATCCATTTACCAGCGCAAGTACGTCGAAACGGAGCTTCGTTGCCGCGAACTCGAGAAATTGCTGGCCGAGGCAAAGTGCAAGCTGGTGCAGTTTGAAACGGCGCCCACGTCACCGATTTCGGCCATCGCGCCAGGCGCCTCCACGCGCCCCATGTCCATGATTGCCCTGAGTTCCCATGCCGCAGCCGCCAGCAGACCCATGATGCGCGATGACTCGACTGCCACGCGTGCATCCACAGATAGCTTCTCGACAACCACCTCCTCCAAGCGCTCCAGCGTCTATTCGCGTCTTTGGTCCTCCATTGCTTCGCCCACCACGCCTTCCGCGCCCGCCGCTGATCTCGTCTACCCAAGCAAGTCCACAGACGCTTACCAGCCGCCCACCATCGTGGAGAACGACATCACCCCTGCCTAAGCGTTCAATCAATGGCACGTGCTACACACTCCAGTGACTTCATTCCCCTATGTACTTTTTTTTTTCTTCTTGATTTTCTCTCTCTCTGTCTTTTTTTTTTTTTTTTTGCACCCTTGCCCCCCTTATGTTTTATCGCCCTCTCCCTCTTCCATTCGCCAGCCCCCTGTTGTTCTTTCCCCTCGCACATCCCTTTTCCTCCTCCAGATCACGACTCCTTATTTTTTTCGAGTTGATTTGTGAGCAGATTGGGTCATTTGGCCCCCTTTTTTTACTCTTTGCTCTCCCCACGCTAACGCCTTATGCCCATGATATCCCCCCCAATGTTTTTATTTGTGCCTATTCTCCCTCTTCGATTGCCCCCCCCTTTGCTTATAGGCGTGATTGATTTCTCCTTTTTTTAATTCAAAACGTCGCTTTTTGCTTTTTTTTTTTAGCCACATTGTTGTTTGTGCTTGATCTCGGGTCGTAGCCGGATGGCCCAGTTGTTTGTTTCTTTGCTGAAGAATGTCTCCTTTTTTTTTCTATATGACAAGTGGCATCCATTGGGTCTCGCCTCATGCAAAGATCGGGTCGTATAAAAAGAAGGGGGGGCCGGGGGCTTCTTGAGAATGAGTTCCGAGCCCACTCTTTCTCTTTCTGTTTTTCCTCTTTTTGTGTGTGCCGTGCGTGCTACTCTCTTTCTTTCGTTTCACTTTTTATTTTTTTTTTCTTGCCAATTCCCCGTTTCACAACGCATTTCTCATGCCCACATTGTACGTCCCACGCAATCGCCACCAGGAGACATTGGATCGTGGCATGGCCACCTTCAAAAAGCTCTCTGGCTCGCTCGATGGCTGGCAATTCAAGGAGGAGAAAAATGGTGTCAAGCTGTACTCGCGTCCGGCCGACACACCCGGCGAGCCCATCATTGTGCGTGGCGATTACCACTATGCTGACGCAAAGGATGTCACACCGCTCAATTTTTCATCCATTACCTCGTTTCCCGGCGCGCGACGCGTGTGTGCGTAAAAAAAAAAAAAAAAAAAAAGGGAAAAAAATAAGAACGTGTCACTAATGCCTGTTTTCTTATGCAGGGGACAGCCGATTTGATGATGCCGACACGCTGCTCATCCGCTCAAGATACAGCGCCATCCTTCACACAAAAACAAAGCCTTCATGGCCGGCCAGGTAACAAAACACAGGCGGAAACACGTGGATATCATGAATTGCTCCCTATTGCCGCTACATGACGCTTGGACCGCGTGCCAAATTCGTTGTACAATGCGCTGCGGGAGCGTTGCGCGCAACGAATGCATGAAAAACACAGTGCCATGAACATGCCAAAGAAGAACCCATACTCAATTCGCTTTTTTTTTAAAAAAAAAAAAGTGCTCGTGACTTTTTGAACGTGACATTGCGCGATTATCATGGGGATGTGATGTATACGTGCTCGTTTGCGGTGGTGGACGATGAGCTCAAGCCGCCTGTAGATGGCTACGTGCGTGGCAGCATCATCATTGGCGGCATGCGCTATTGGAAACACCCTGAGGGCGGCCTTGGCATCTCGTACATCACGCAGGTCAGCTTTGGCGGCTTGATTCCGCCGGCACTGGCCAAGTCCATCCTCCAGCAGATCCCGCTGTGCGCCGGCCGAATGGCCGATTATTGTCGAAAATACGGCTTCCCCGCGTGCGCGCTTTTCCATCGTGGCCGCTTCAATGGCGAATCGTACGACCACGACAAGCGTGCCTACACGGTGGCCGTTGTCCAAGACGACGAAAACGACAACGACGACACCAATGCCAGCAACGAGGCGCACGACATTGAAATTGAATGTTGTCAGCAAATGTTCAGCAAGGGCATCCAGGTCCTCATCGATGGCAAGGCCGACTACACCATCGTGCCGTCCCCTGGCACTCCGCATCAAAAAGTGTTGATCTCCAATGTACAAGATCACGTGCGTATCACTGTTGCGCCCAAAAAATAAAAAACAAGATCATCATCATTTCTCTTTGGCATACATATCATATCAGATCATCATACTACGTAGTATCAAGCAAGTTGCAGGTGTTTAATGATGTTTCAAGTGAAATATGCGCAAACATAGTGTATTCAACCATCAATCGCACGATTCTTCTGTACAATCGACTCTTGGACCATACGGATCAGGCTCGACTCAACGACCCAGTTTTGGCTTACGCAGCCGCAATTGCAGCCGCCAAATTGGAGAAATATCACGCCAAAACGGACGATACTCCAATACCGTATATTCCGTTGCGACTGCCATGGACTTCCGTCTTGAATACTGGGACAATCATCCTGATTAGATCGACCACCGCGACACATGCAAGGAAAGGGTGCATCACGTGTGGCAGGCGATCGCAATACGCCCCAAGCGACAGCCGCGTTGAGGCGTCCAGCGATCCAGCCGTCCAACGGCAGATGGAGCTTTATCGCGTGACGCGCGTCTCTTTCAGAAGAGCTCGAGAACTATATCGCGGAGCGCACGACCCCTCCCGATGGCACAAACACGCTCGAGCTGTCGTATTATGATAATACTGGAAGACATCTTCTCCATCATCTGGGTGACATTTTGCGCGGTCACGGTCCCACGCACGGTCATTGGTTGTTCGCGTTAGAGAGGTCTGTGAAAAATAAGAAAAAAAAGCAAATGAATACCTGGCTAATGTAGTTTTTTTTTTTTGTTTTTACGTATCATAAAATGTCATCAATCATAGATACAACGGCGACTTGAAGAAAAACAACACAAACAACCAGCCAGGGCTCATTGAAAAGACGCAGGCCAACCAATTTGTGCAAGGAACGTTCATGCACGACTTCCTGGATGCTTACGAAAAGCGGCAGCAGCAGCATGCAACAAGGCCATGAAAATCATCTGCAGCAACGCTGCTCGCTCGGCTGTCATGATGTCTGTCATCAGGGAATTGTACGGCGGATCAACCGTCTCTTCCTTTCTCGGTATGGCGGGAAAAAGGAAGGCTCGCATTGTGACGCGCCTAAAAAAGCGAAAAAAAAGCGCGTGTTGCGCGCGTTAACATGCAGCAAAAAAAAACAGCGCATTCACCACCCTCTTTTTTACCTCGTATTCATCACAGACAACATGCGCAGCTGGGCGACAGTTTGTTAAACTACAAGCCTTTACTCGAGCAAGTTCTTGAGGTGATCGTGGACATCCATTAGAGCCGAAGCTTTGCTTGGCAAGGTTCGCGCCCAATTCGACAATCGCAAGCCCAGGCCTTTGGGCAAAGACTACCAAAAGTTGCTCAAGTCGCACTATTTGAGCACGATGAAATGCAGTTACGATACGGTATTCGCGCGTCGACGTTCACAAGTCGCGATTCGACCAAAACGCGCAATTCGTGAATGACGTCGTCCGCGTGCTGGGGCAGGTGGTGTACCACGTCGGTGGTTGGTGCAGGCGTTCACCAGACGACGAGGACCTATTTTGGCAAAATTGACTCCATTTTTCGTCATTATTGCAAGAATTCGTTCCACTACTTTGCCATGGTGCGCTTCTTCACACAACAACGGGATTATTCCGGGTCTTTTCGATAAGACCATGGCGACAGGATACTTGGAAATGCAATTTACGCCAGATTTCCTCCAATCGTTGTTTTTGGACGAGAGAGATGTACCCGACCAAGACGAAATGGCCATTGTTATGCGCAATTTATACGCTTCAGGCGCCAATGCCTCATCCGCTGCCAGGTAAAAAAAGAAACGTCGACGGTAAAAAAAAGAGTTAACGCATCTGCTAATCTTTTTCTTTTACTTTTTTTGTACTGTATTGTTGTCTTGGAAAACAGTTTCTCATCTCTCAAAAACGACACTTGTTTCGACTACCAATCGCTTTTGTCACAAGTTTTTGAAGTCAACACTGCACAAGGAGACGAGCCCTTGCCCAAGGAAGTGCGCCAGCAGTAGTTCGAGGGCCGCAAGTTTACCCAATTGCCCGCCGACTACGACATTTTGCTCCGAGAGCATTACAAAACTTGCGAGTACGATGGCCAAGTGGACGAGAATTTCGATCGCACAACAGGACAATTCGTGGTTTCCGCCCAAGTTTTTTTGGGCCAAGCAAGTTTATCGAAATGGCAGCACTGTGGGCGTGCTCTTTGTCCCCGATGGCACGAATGAGCCATATGCCAGCTTTGGTGAAATCAAACGCGTCTTCAGGCACAGGTACAACAAAAATTGGCATTATTTCGCAATGGTCCAATTTTTACCGGCCGAACGCCAACGCCAACGACAGAAATCCTCACCGATTTATTTTTTGCGGAGGGCGTTGAACTCTATAGTATATGATAATAAATAAATAATGTACTGTAGATGGTACCTATCATGCAGCAGTATGATACAGTATTACAGTACTGTAAATTTTCGCGTTGTTGTTCATTTAATTTGCATATCATCATACTGTACAGTACTGTACCTAAATCATAAAATGTATCATACTGTACAGTGGTGCTAAAAACTGTTCATGTGTTTGGTCATTTTGAGCAATTTTGCTTTTAAATCAGCCAAAAATGTACACTGGGGTTTGAAACTTTGAATGGCACTTCTTTAGCTTACAGAAAACAAGTTACATAAAAAATTCAGTCACCGGAGTTTTAAACTGGCTTTTTTATGGCATGGAAATTTGGTATGTGCACGTGAACAGTTTCTGGCCACAAAAACGACTTCTCAAAAGCTACACATAAGGGCTTTTTTAAATATACGTGCATAATTAGACATGCTTGGATATCTCGCATGCAAAATTTGGGCGTAATTGGAGCAATTTAAGAGCCGTGACAAGCGATCAAAAAACCGAAATTTAGCTGGAGAAAAACAAAATCGCGTCATAGATCAAAATTTTGGCAGAGCACCCTGCCTTAAAATAGTCAGAATATGTAAAGAACTATAAAATAGTACAGTAATATGGACGTTTCATTACTATAAAAATGGTCTTTATGGACATAATTCATGGAACTGCCCCAAAATGGGTAACTTTGGCTGTAAAAGCCGAAAACAATGTGAGTTAAGTAGAGTTGTGGCGGAATCGAATTACTTGAGTGCCTCGAATTACAATATAATAATATAATAAGCATGTTTTTCACACATTCTGGCTATTTTAAGGCAGGGTGCTCTGCCAAAATTTTGATCTATGACGCGATTTTGTTTTTCTCCAGCTAAATTTCGGTTTTTTGATCGCTTGTCACGGCTCTTAAATTGCTCCAATTACGCCCAAATTTTGCATGCGAGATATCCAAGCATGTCTAATTATGCACGTATATTTAAAAAAGCCCTTATGTGTAGCTTTTGAGAAGTCGTTTTTGTGGCCAGAAACTGTTCACGTGCACATACCAAATTTTCATGCCATAAAAAAGCCAGTTTAAAACTCCGGTGACTGAATTTTTTATGTAACTTGTTTTCTGTAAGCTAAAGAAGTGCCATTCAAAGTTTCAAACCCCAGTGTACATTTTTGGCTGATTTAAAAGCAAAATTGCTCAAAATGACCAAACACATGAACAGTTTTTAGCACCACTGTAAATTTCACAGCTGGCACTGCAGAAAAATAGACTTTGCGACATTTTTTTTGTAGGGTACGGTACTGTACATGATGCGCAGAAAACAAGGAAACCTGCCCACTTGCCAGCCATAGACACCCGCTTTGCCCAAACACGGCTACAAGTCAAGATAGCCGTGAAATACCCTCATCCTGCGCCACGTGCACACCTTATCCATTGTACGTTTAGCGATTGCGTCTCTCCTTTGTTTACGCGCAATCGCGTGCACGTCCTTTTTTGTCGAAAGCCTGTGTGACATTCTTGTCAGTTGTCAACAAAACGCCCTTTTTCCCATCTACTCTGCCTATTTTGTCCTTTTGAAAAATTCAGGGGTCACTCAGGGGTCACTCAGGGGTCACACATTTCAATCTCAGAAAGTGCCAAATTTGGGATTTTTCAAACTCCGAATAATCAATGTATCTCAAACAGGTAACTCTGACAATTTGCTATTGATAGACAAAATGGCAGGTCGCCACAACTTTAAGAAAAATACCCAAAGAGTGACGCATGAACGGCGATCGACTGATAAAAGTGCCTACTTTGAACAAGATTTTTTTTGCAAAAATTTAGGGTTTGACACTTTCAAATTAAGGGCGTGATGGGTTGCATGGAATTTTTATTATTTTTTTTATTTTTTTGGTTTTTTTATTTGCACGAGCTGTAGGCTGCAGGCTTGTGAAATGACCGATCCAAAAAGTTCAAACCCAAGCTAGCGCGCTGCAAGTCTTTCCGTATCATTAGATGCTTTGCCCCCTGTTTATTATCAAAACTGCAATAAAACTTGGGTGTCGACTAGACCGTTGTCGAGCAAATCGCGATCAAAAATTTTAATGAAAAAGTGAAATTTCTCTGCGAGTTTATTTTTGCATGTATTAGCTCTAGAATTACCACGGTTATCCAATAGTAAAAAATACATTGCCATGTAGATCATAACTGATTTAATGAGCCATTCGCAGTTTCGCTGTAAAAATTGCTTTTACTTAGACATGCATGGCTTAATCTTTGAGACAAGCATATGACTACTGGCAGGATCAACCAGGTAACTACTAACAAGAATCATCAAAAAGAGACATTGGAAGCCAAAAAGCAAAAATGACTGAGGATGGCATTGCTGCCATGGGTCCCCCCAATTCAAATAAGCAATTGGCTGATTTCCACGCTCAATTTGACAGATTCCCTTATCAAAAGGACGCTGAAATGACCGAAATCAGATCAAACATCCATATCGATTTGTTTTCGCTACACGAATTTGATTGAAAAAAGATCAACAGACATTGCTCTGCACAAAACGTGCTGAACAACATCCATCAACCCCCTACCCATTGCCATTCCAAAAGTTTTCCTCCCTCATGCTATGACCAAGTGCATTACTTGGCCAAAGACAAGGTATGGAGAAGGTTCTGATTAAACGTTCATCCCAAAAAATGAGATTACTGGATCAATCGTTCCCTTCAAGTTGGTTTCCCAAGTGTACTTCTAGCCAATGGCCATTTTCTACCAGGTTCGCCTAACATTGCTCAATCTACACCAAAAAGATGTAAATCAAGACTGATCGAAGCATCTGCCATCAATTTGTTGCCAAACTGACCACAGCTCTTCCCTTGCATGGTGTGCGTGCCATTTCAGACATGGTCTTCCATAACACGATCCCAAACAAGACTCATTGAAATGAGAATCCATGTGATCCAATCTAAGAACTACTGTTCTTTTCTTTTCTCACATGTAGTTTGCCTTTGGCACCTTAAATAGCCAGAATGTGTGAAAAACATGCTTATTATATTATTATATTGTAATTCGAGGCACTCAAGTAATTCGATTCCGCCACAACTCTACTTAACTCACATTGTTTTCGGCTTTTACAGCCAAAGTTACCCATTTTGGGGCAGTTCCATGAATTATGTCCATAAAGACCATTTTTATAGTAATGAAACGTCCATATTACTGTACTATTTTATAGTTCTTTACATATTCTGACTATTTTAAGGCAGGGTGCTCTGCCAAAATTTTGATCTATGACGCGATTTTGTTTTTCTCCAGCTAAATTTCGGTTTTTTGATCGCTTGTCACGGCTCTTAAATTGCTCCAATTACGCCCAAATTTTGCATGCGAGATATCCAAGCATGTCTAATTATGCACGTATATTTAAAAAAGCCCTTATGTGTAGCTTTTGAGAAGTCGTTTTTGTGGCCAGAAACTGTTCACGTGCACATACCAAATTTTCATGCCATAAAAAAGCCAGTTTAAAACTCCGGTGACTGAATTTTTTATGTAACTTGTTTTGTGTAAGCTAAAGAAGTGCCATTCAAAGTTTCAAACCCCAGTGTACATTTTTGGCTGATTTAGAAGAAAAATCGCTCAAAATGACCAAACACGTGAACAGTTTTTGGCACCACTGTACTGTATGTCCTGCGGGCAACAAAAAGAAGGGTGGCGGGTGGCGGACTGGTGGTGGTGGTGGCATTGTACTGTATGTTTGTACGTATCATACTGTAGTACTGTAGTAGTTCTGTTGTTATACTGTACCTACTGTAGAGGGAAGAAAAAAGAGGATCCCTCCTCCTCCGCGGCGGGCCGGCGGCGGCGGGGAGCAGCCGGGGACCGGAAATACAGTATCATGTAGAGCTGTTGTATACTGTACTGTACCTTGCTTGTATTACAGTACATTATTCTTCCCATGCAGGCCAATCACAGCCGGCCACCAGCTGCAGGCCACCAATATCATAAATGATGATACAGTACAGTACTGTACAGTACTGTACTGTACGTCTTACTGTATGATACAACGTTTTGCATCGGTCATTTCTGCAGGCTGCAGGGATTTACAGTAACAACCAAACCACCAAAGTAAGCACTTTTTTCAGTCGATCGCCGTTCATGCGTCACTCTTTGGGAATTTTCTTAGTTTTGGGTGATGTGCTGCCATTTTGTCAGCCAATAGCAAATTGTCGGAGTTACCTGTTTGGGATGCATTGATCATTCGGAGTTCGAAATTCCCCCAAATTTGGCATATTCTGAGTTTGAATGTGTGGCCCCTGAGTGACCCCTGAATTTTTAAAAAGTGGTCGTAGCGCTTTACCGTACATAATGTTTTAAGCTTTTTTGTTGCAAATTTTACGCTGATTGCGAATTTGCGATGCAGTCATTTTCGAATGGGATCAGCTCAGTCAATGTCGAAGTACAGTATAATAATAAAAATAGGACAAATTTGGTGTTTTTGGGATTTGCATGTCGAATAGAAATCGGTCGCGCCTGTCGCGCGCACTGGGCTGAACGCTGAAGTCATTTCCGTGACGCGACTTTCATCGGCGGGGAGGTGGGCTGTAAAAAAAATTCTGGAGGCACAACAAGTCATCAAAGTCCCAAAATCACGCTTTGTCATTTTTAAATACTTTAAAGGGATGTATCATACTGTAGAACAACGGTACGTATTATGACATGCTCTTTATTGTTCAGAGTATCATATGAAGTATGATACAGTATGATAGCACGCTGGTGCAAGCATTGAACGAAATACTGTAAGTCTGTACAGTATCATACTGTAACAGATAATAGAACGCGACAGGTTCTGTCCATTGTGATTAAAAATGCAACGATCAGACACTTTACATATGATACAGTAGTATATTTTACAGTAGTATTACTATTCGTAATATGATACTGTATTTGTGGTGCAAATTCTCAAATCAAAGACGGAGTCGTGTTTTTTTCGTGTATTTTCTTTTTTCTCGGTTGTTTTTTGACTGCTTTCTTGTAAAAGACAGAAAGATGTACTGTATTGTACAATCATTCATACAGTATGAGTATGTTAGGAGCGAGTGTTCGAGTAGTGTACAGTATAGGTATTGCATGCCTTTTTGGCTTTGTCGCTTTTTTGGGACTTGACGCAGCCATAAAGTGGAAAGAAAAAAAAAAAGTAAAGAGACACGTACTTTGCAGGACTCGCATCACCCTGAGATGCAGCACCCTGGTTGCCAGCAAGCGCGCACATGTGTGCACTGTGCAACGAAAACACAGACTTACCCCTTCGCCTTCCCTTGACAATTTTGAGCAAATTGCTTGAGCGTGGTCAGGGCTGCGTGTGTACATATCATAGCACAAAAAATGCGGTACAGCATTGTAATGAGGCGCCAACTTATGTTTGCAAAAAAAAAAAAGGAGGCAGGCATCGCTCGTCTGTCATACTTGGCAAGCATGCCCTGGTCATGGTCGAGTCGTCTCAAGTCTTGTAGACCGCATATGATGGCCCCATTCTCGTGATACTGTACCTACAGTATTAAATCCCAAAAATAGGAAGTGTGCGACCATTTGGCGCAGCGACGGCGCATGTCGCCGCACCATTCAGCGTATTTTCGCGTTGTTGTTCATTTAATTTGCATATCATCATACTGTACAGTACTGTACCTAAATCATAAAATGTATCATACTGTACAGTGGTGCTAAAAACTGTTCATGTGTTTGGTCATTTTGAGCAATTTTGCTTTTAAATCAGCCAAAAATGTACACTGGGGTTTGAAACTTTGAATGGCACTTCTTTAGCTTACAGAAAACAAGTTACATAAAAAATTCAGTCACCGGAGTTTTAAACTGGCTTTTTTATGGCATGAAAATTTGGTATGTGCACGTGAACAGTTTCTGGCCACAAAAACGACTTCTCAAAAGCTACACATAAGGGCTTTTTTAAATATACGTGCATAATTAGACATGCTTGGATATCTCGCATGCAAAATTTGGGCGTAATTGGAGCAATTTAAGAGCCGTGACAAGCGATCAAAAAACCGAAATTTAGCTGGAGAAAAACAAAATCGCGTCATAGATCAAAATTTTGGCAGAGCACCCTGCCTTAAAATAGTCAGAATATGTAAAGAACTATAAAATAGTACAGTAATATGGACGTTTCATTACTATAAAAATGGTCTTTATGGACATAATTCATGGAACTGCCCCAAAATGGGTAACTTTGGCTGTAAAAGCCGAAAACAATGTGAGTTAAGTAGAGTTGTGGCGGAATCGAATTACTTGAGTGCCTCGAATTACAATATAATAATATAATAAGCATGTTTTTCACACATTCTGGCTATTTTAAGGCAGGGTGCTCTGCCAAAATTTTGATCTATGACGCGATTTTGTTTTTCTCCAGCTAAATTTCGGTTTTTTGATCGCTTGTCACGGCTCTTAAATTGCTCCAATTACGCCCAAATTTTGCATGCGAGATATCCAAGCATGTCTAATTATGCACGTATATTTAAAAAAGCCCTTATGTGTAGCTTTTGAGAAGTCGTTTTTGTGGCCAGAAACTGTTCACGTGCACATACCAAATTTTCATGCCATAAAAAAGCCAGTTTAAAACTCCGGTGACTGAATTTTTTATGTAACTTGTTTTCTGTAAGCTAAAGAAGTGCCATTCAAAGTTTCAAACCCCAGTGTACATTTTTGGCTGATTTAAAAGCAAAATTGCTCAAAATGACCAAACACATGAACAGTTTTTAGCACCACTGTAAATTTCACAGCTGGCACTGCAGAAAAATAGACTTTGCGACATTTTTTTTGTAGGGTACGGTACTGTACATGATGCGCAGAAAACAAGGAAACCTGCCCACTTGCCAGCCATAGACACCCGCTTTGCCCAAACACGGCTACAAGTCAAGATAGCCGTGAAATACCCTCATCCTGCGCCACGTGCACACCTTATCCATTGTACGTTTAGCGATTGCGTCTCTCCTTTGTTTACGCGCAATCGCGTGCACGTCCTTTTTTGTCGAAAGCCTGTGTGACATTCTTGTCAGTTGTCAACAAAACGCCCTTTTTCCCATCTACTCTGCCTATTTTGTCAAGACGGAGTCGTGTTTTTTTCGTGTATTTTCTTTTTTCTCGGTTGTTTTTTGACTGCTTTCTTGTAAAAGACAGAAAGATGTACTGTATTGTACAATCATTCATACAGTATGAGTATGTTAGGAGCGAGTGTTCGAGTAGTGTACAGTATAGGTATTGCATGCCTTTTTGGCTTTGTCGCTTTTTTGGGACTTGACGCAGCCATAAAGTGGAAAGAAAAAAAAAAAGTAAAGAGACACGTACTTTGCAGGACTCGCATCACCCTGAGATGCAGCACCCTGGTTGCCAGCAAGCGCGCACATGTGTGCACTGTGCAACGAAAACACAGACTTACCCCTTCGCCTTCCCTTGACAATTTTGAGCAAATTGCTTGAGCGTGGTCAGGGCTGCGTGTGTACATATCATAGCACAAAAAATGCGGTACAGCATTGTAATGAGGCGCCAACTTATGTTTGCAAAAAAAAAAAAGGAGGCAGGCATCGCTCGTCTGTCATACTTGGCAAGCATGCCCTGGTCATGGTCGAGTCGTCTCAAGTCTTGTAGACCGCATATGATGGCCCCATTCTCGTGATACTGTACCTACAGTATTAAATCCCAAAAATAGGAAGTGTGCGACCATTTGGCGCAGCGACGGCGCATGTCGCCGCACCATTCAGCGTGGCTTTTACCCAAACAATACCTCCTACGCCTCATCCTTCAATGTGGTACCCTTCTGGCACATCTATGACACATAATTTTCAAAAAAAAAAAGAAAAATTGGAGGACGGGCACGACATTTGGGCGGCTGATGGACGACTGAGGATGTACGACTGACGAGGCAAGAAAATATACAGGCCCCGATCAGTACCATGTCTTAAAAGAGACCCGAGAGCTACGCGTGTGATCCGAATTTTCCAAGGTTCTCACACACTAGGAAGCTTTTGACACGCCCCAGTGCTTCCAACATGGGTGGCGCGTCTTTCCTGTATCATAGCTTGCGCGATCTTTTTCCAAAGGGGATAGGATGACAAGGAGCAAAGGATCAACATGGGCCCTTGCAACAAAAGCAGGGAGATTGCCCATGATCTTTAGATTGTCTAAGCTGATCTGGGGCTTGGGATGCGTCACCATGGCATCCTCAATTAGGCCAATGGGGCAAAGCACGAGACGATTCCAGGGATGATCCAAATTAAGCCATTCCCAGGCGGGCACACAATTGGAACATGGTGCAAAGCACGCTCAGCAAGATCATAAAGACAGAAGAACGTGGCATCGGCCCGCAATTGGGCCATGGCATGAAACATGGGCGTCAGTTGACGCGCGGGCACCTCTCGGCTGAGGCAGATGAATCAGCAATTTTGTGTACAGTCAGAAAAAATAATCAAAAAAAAAAAATTGAAGGCTGCACAGGGCGCGCGGACGGACGGTGGCGGCAAAAGGGGAATCACCGGCCGCCAATTGCAGCCCCAATGCAAAGCACGGCAACCACATGATCTGCCAATCGCATTGGCGCTCATCAATTTCTCAGATCGGGATCAGGAAAATTGACTCCGTTTCTTTGGGACGCAAAAAGCCAAAGTTCAACCTTGTTTTTTTTTTTTTTTTTTTGCTTTTTGCAAAGGCGACACGGCACCGCAAAAGGTTGGCACTGGAACCCAGCGAGAGAAACATCGCTTTGAAAAATGGATTTGACCCTTGTCTGGCTTTATACGTGAGGATGAGCCATTGATAAAAAAAAGGGGGTTTCAATGCATCAGATCACAAGGTCAAGAACGCCAAACTTTGCGCCTCGTCCATGGCACCTGCTTCTACTCTTTCGCTTCTGCATGATGAAGCATGTCATCCCCCCCAAAGAAAAAAAAAAAAGGAGCCTCCCCTAGCGCTGGAAAAGGCAAGCAGCAGTCGTCATGACCTCTCCATTTTTTGATCCGGAACCTTTTTTTTTTTTTTACCCATTATTCACCAATTTGTCATCCCATCCTCCTGGGCAAAGCACCGCAGCAGAGAAAAATATCGAACGGGTAAATTCTTATTTCGGCGCTTCTCGTCATCATGAAACATTGGTCAAGAAGATCGCTCAGGGCGCCGAAAAGCCCGTTCGCTGTCGTCGCCGGCCACAATAAGGCCATTGACATATTGGCATTAGAGAATAAGTTTCCCTTGAATTTTTTTATGTACATGGAAAGGCAACATACAATTTCTACATAAACAAAGGAGGATGCAATGGGTAAAACGAAAAAAAAAAATACAAGCCAGAGGATGGGAAAAGGGAGGAATGCGTGAAAAAAGAGGAATGAGGGGACATACTTAAGGGTGTGTGGTGGAGGCACAGATCAAATTGGCTCCATTGCAAAAGAGAGGATGGAATTTGGGGGTGATGGGGGGGTAAAAAAGTGCTTTTCAGACCGAGTCGCACGAGCTGCTATTGTCATCGTCGTGCTCCTCATGTTGCTGGTGATCATTGAGGACCCAGCCGACCTTCCAAGGGCGGCCGCATGACCAATACTTGGGCGTGCATACGAATCCTTCAATGTCTTCGTCCATGTCAACATGGCCATCTGGTCGTTTCTTGCGCATTTCATCAATGTATTGCATTGCTTTGCGTTTTTCCTCCTTGCAAAAGACCCAACGACACGATCGGCATACACATCCGCCGCTCTTGTTATATCTAATAAGGGGGGTGGAAAAAAAGTAAGAAACGCGTCCGTCAGCAATCAATTGCTTATTTTTTTTTTGTTTTTTTGTTGTTGTTGGGTGTCTTACCTGAGGCCACACTTGTTGCATAGATAAACAAAGAGCTTGCCCTTGTCGCTTTGCTGTTGATTCGAGGGGAATGGCCAGTCAAACGCCTTGCGCATGCATCCGTCTGATGTTTCACGACAGGCCTGACACGGGCCCTTTACGCGGCAGGGGCGCCCCGACGAGCCATGACGAACTTGGCCATTGGCATTGGTTTTACGTGCGCGTGGTTGCTGCTGTTGCTTGGCGCGAGGCATGGCGGGTGGTGAAGGCGACGTGCTCGGTAAAGACGCCGAGAATTGGGGCGAAGAAGATGCTGAGGAAGGGGGCGATGACAAATGCTGGGGCTGAGACACCTGTTGTTGGTGCTGGGGCACGGAAATGGCCATTTTCTTCTTTGTGATGCGTGGCGAATGGCTATTTTGTTGGTGCAGCGGGGGTAAAGAGATGCAGGTTGCCGTCAATTGGCGGCGTGGCGTATGGATATGTCTCTTTTTCAAAGGAAGAGGGTCAATTTGCCTGGCCTTGGCAACGCGATGACGAAGCGCCGAGATCAGCGACTCGCCGCAAATGACTTTGGATTTGAGAGGTGGCAATTGGCGCATTTCATCGTCAAACAAATCATCATCGGACATGGACGTGGGTGGAGAGTGCTGATGTTGTTGTTGTTGTTGTTGTTGCGCATGCTGCTGGGAGAATCGCTGTTGATGATGCGCATCTGGCGAAACAAGGTGGTGCGCTGGATGGACGGGATAAGGCGGATGAAACGCCGAAGCATCCCATTGGAAGACGACACTCTTGTCAATGGCGCTCGCTTGGAAGGCATCGTGGATGGCAGAAGGCGACTTGTGCGGCACCGATTTGCGACGATGATGGGCAGCAAGATCAAAGTCATGCTGATGATGCAATGGCGGCGATGTGGACAGAGAATCACCATCATCCTCCTCGCTGTCGTGTAACAGATCAGGCGGCGAGCTAATACGTTGGAACCCATTGGGTCGTCGATGATGGTCAAAGCCAACGACTTCATACAGCCGTGGCAGGGAAATGTTGGTGGAGGACATGTGTACTAAAAGGGATCAAGAATTGAAAAAGAAAAAAAAAGATGGAGAAAAAGAGAGAAAAGAAAAAAAAATCAAAAAAACGCAGTGAGATTCATGTAAAAAAGGCACGCCGGCCACGGAAAATCTAATTTCACAGCGCTGGATAAATGTTGAAAGCGTGGTGGAAACTGCGAAGCTTAGAAATGGGGGGAGCAAAAGATCATGATTTTGGGGGGAGCCCAGCGCCTTGATGATCTGACTTGCCAAATTTGCATGAGAGGTCATGCCCTTGTTTACAAATCAAACCAACCACACATCACAAAAGAGATGGGCTTTGGCAAGCCCACCCTTTTGTTGCTGACGTGTTTGGCTTTGGGGACACTTTTTTTTTCTCCTTGACAAGAGGACGGCTGATGGCTGATCAATTGTCCTTGCTCCCCCTTTTCTTTGCAATCCAATCACCACCCCAATTCATCAGCAGCACACCAAAATAAAAAAAAAGGGCTACACAATGCACTTACCAAGTGGGGGATCAAAAAAAAGAGGCCAGACAAGCAGAGACAAGGAAGGAAAAGCAGGAAAAAAAGTCGGTTTTAAAAATCACTTGGCGAAAAAAAAAGAGGAATTGACGGCTCACACCCCTTCGTCCTCAAAGCATGGCACGTTAAATAGCCATGAGGCCATTTCGACCTTGCAACCCAGATCAGGTTTTAGGACATGTTCCTTTCCGGGAGAACCTTTCAATGACGACGCGGCGCGCACAAACGCAGAGAGCAAAACCTTCACCCCCCCACCCGCAGGCGGCCCGCCGGCAATGGCTCCTTACTGGCCAAGAGCCATGAGGCCTGGCCATGCCATTGGGCCGCGCATTCCTCTTTTTTTCCTTTGTGCCACTCAGTGTGCCTCGGCAAAACCTGCTTTCCTTTACCCGTCCGCTCTCAATGTCTCAAACAACAACAAAAAACGCGTCCACAGGCTGGTCATGTTTGACTTTTTCTTTTGCTTCGACGTCGCCATGGTGTATCTAGAAAAACGGCCAGCTTGGCCTTTTGTTTGTTTATGTTTTTTTGCAAAAAAAAAGAGGGCCTGCCCAGGCTAGATCAAAGCGGGAGGGAAAGAAGCCGCATGATCCGACCCCCCCCCCAATTTGGGGGGCCGCAAGCAGCCGCATTGGCCAGCGAATAGGAATCCGTCGCCGATGGGTGGAAAAAAGAAAATCAGGCAAACTTGTATGGCTTGGTCAGCAAGAGGCGAAGCTGCAAGTTTGCAGCCGCGCGGTGCGCAATATGAAGCGGTGGGTGTGCGGGCTCTTGCTGCATTTCATTAGTGTCGGTAAAAAGTAGAACCTCACACCCACAGAGCCATTCCCGATGGATTATGCGTGTCGCCCATTGAAAAAAGAGAAAAAAAAAATAAGGGCGAACCCTGGTTTGTTGCAACAGATCAAATGAAAACGGCCCTTTATTCACGGCTAAATAGGATTTTGGCGAATTGGCAGCGAGGTGGGGCAAACGAGGGACAAAGCCGAAATGGTTAGGCTTTTCGTCATTGCTCGAAAATCGATCGTGTCTGTCACAAGATCATCTGATTGCCCACTTTTTTTTTTCGAGGAATATGCGCACGAGGGCCAGCGGCATTTGCATCTCCGCCAACTTAGTAACCAAAAAGCGAGACACACATACGCACACAGAGACAGTCGTCGCTCCTTGCCGACGATCGGATGATGGCTTTTACTTTTTCCATCGAGATGGGCGGGGGAACGTGGAGCGGCGGGTCATTGGGGACCCGCTCAATGCCACGCGATCGCGTGCGCGGCTGCCATGCGCGGCCACACGGGATGCAACCAGCAATAAGGGGACACAATGGAGCCCCAAAGCAACAGGGAAAACAAAGAAATGGACAAAAAAAAAAAGTGGGGCGCTCGTCAAAGATTGGAATTGGTCTGATCTGCATGCGATCCAAGCTTATTTGACAGGCCTAAAATAAAACTAAAAGAGATGGACAGCATCCGGGGATGATGAGATGGGGTGGGATGGGGGAGCGGAAGCGATGACCGGCGCTATGCGCAGAAATTGGCTTGGTTTGTTTCATTGTTGCGTGCGGTGGGTCAAATCAGGGGTGTTTTTTTAAAAAGCTCATCATACTCCGCCACAGGGCTTGCCCACCATTACGTCAAACTCATGGGGGGAGGGGCAAATGGCGACAAAATCTCGATTAGGGCTCCGAGGTTTAGAAATAGCATGGAATTCATGGCGCGTGCTCAATTTAGCAAGAAGGATCGAAAGAAAGAAAGAAAGAAAAAAAAACACGCGCCCAACATATCGCACATCACACACCCACCCAATCCTAGCGCTTCAAATGGAAAATGGGAGGCTTTTGCCGCGACGCGCGCTTTATGTGCACGCGTTTGAAAAAAAATGGTATCGATCAATGGCTTGTTGTGCCCCCAATTGGGCCTCAATTGGGTGCCTCCGTGCACACTTGATTTGCCATGCTTGAAGAACAATGGATTTTTTTTTTTTCGTATAGGGAGTTGATTTTCAATTCAAACAAGGGGGGTGCTTGGGGGGTCAGAGTGAAAAATAAAGAGAGTCGCAAGGAGGGAAAGAGAAAAAGGCACATTGTAGGTGTCTCGCTTTTTATTTTTTTATTTTAGGCCAGTTCAGAACAAGTAATTGGCATTTCAGACCCAAGGATAGGACCAAGGGAGGAAAAAGGAAACAGGCAATCCATTGCAGGGAGCAAAAAGAAAAAAAAAAAAGAGAGAGAGTGACTTGGCTCCAAAGCGAAATCTATTTTTGGTGGACCTGAGCTACTCAAAATATTTTTATTCTTTTTCCTCTCGCTCTTTTTTCACCCTTTTCTTTTGCTTTAACCTTCTTTTTTGCTTTATTGCCTCTTTATTGTCTTTTCTTTTTCTTTTCTTTGGAAGGTGCCCTCTCCAACCTTTTTATTTATCATGATGGAAACGACTGATAGAACCCTGCCTCCTTTGCCGACGAAGCAACAAGGCCCGCCGCCCCCTTTACCCAAGCATAGCGTGCCGTCGACACCCATACCATCCACGCCGGCCAAAGCGCCCTTGCATCCACAACCGTCGCCTCCCGCTTCGTCGCCGCCACGGCCTGTGTCGCCGCCCGAGGCTGGCTACACGGCCGCAGACGCGAGGATACCCGCTCAACAGGGCCCACCACGCGTCTTGTCCGCGTCGCCCGCGCCAATGCAACACAAACAAGCTTATCAGGCGCCGCCTCCCCTTCACAGCATGTCGCCATCGCCGCCCGTGCACCAGGTTCAGCCGCCGCAGCCATACCAGGCGTCTTTTGCGCCACAGCAGCAACCAATGCTGCAACAGCAACCGCAGCAGCAGATGCCCTATCGATCGTTTCCTTACAATGAGTCTAATTCGTCGCTCGCCGCAAGCAATTCGCGCCACACAAACAGCAGTGGCAGCCCGCGCTCCTCATCCACCAATTCACAATCGCCCCCAGGCACGCGCGCAAGCTCCATTAACCTGTCGATGCTCGGCAATGACCAATTGCTCGACCACTCGCATCTCAAGCCCGGTGCCAAGGCGTCACTGCTCTCGTACACGCAATCCATCAACATGTACCGTGAAAACGCCAAAAAGACCAAAAATCCAGAGATTCAATGCGACTTTGCCATCTTTTTGGTCGAAGCGGCCAAGCCTGTTGTCGATGACGATACCACGCGCTGGGAATACCTAGCCGAGGCTGAGAAACTTCTCAAGCAATTGGCCTCGCGCGGCCATGGCGAGTCGCAGTACTACCTCGGCAACTTGTATGCATCGGGTTTGCTCAGCAAGAAGGGCAAAAACGAATTCGACAAGGCATTCCCCCTCTTTGTCCAGGCCGCAAAGCATCACCATGCCGACGCCGCTTACAGGTAAAAATACTTTTTTGAATGGTGGAAAACGGCTTTTTCGTTTCTTTTTTTTTAATCTGATTTAAAAATAGATCTGCCAAGTGTTATGAAGATGGTCTAGGCACAAGAAAAGATAGCTCCAAAGCCGTCAACTTGTATAGGTGAGAAGCCCATTGCAAAAAAAAGGAGTGGGGGGAACAAAGGGGCGGACGAGATGCAAAAAAAAGGGGGAGAACGTTTTTTTTTTTTTTTTTTTAGGAGGCAAAAAAGACAAGTGTTTGTGCTTTTTGGAGAGAGCACAATGGAGTTGTCAAGGCTGGCACCTGAATGTGTAAAAATACTCACACCTATTTTTTTTCCCACTTTGCCTTTTTATAGAAAAGCAGCCACGTTGAACCATCCTGGCGCGATGTATCGCTTGGGCGTTGCAGAGGTCAATGGCGAATTGGGCATCTCCAAGAACGCGCGTGATGGCGTCAAATGGTTGAAGCGCGCGGCCGAAGCTGCGACGGCCGAGTACCCGCAGGCGATTCACGAGCTTGCGCTTTTGCATGAGCGCGGCATTGACAATGTCGTCTTTGTCGATTTCGACTATGCGGTCAGCCTGTACGCGCAGGCGGCCGACCTTGGCTACGCGCCGTCGGCATTCAAGCTGGGCGAGTGCTACGAGTACGGCAAGCTAGCGTGCAAGCAGGATCCCGCGCTGTCCATCCATTATTATACCATTGCCGCCCAGCAAGGCCACCGCGAGGCCTGTTTCTCGCTCACGGCCTGGTACCTCGTCGGATCGCCCAATGTGCTTCCGCAGTCCGACCTCGAGGCCTACATTTGGGCCAAGCGCGCCGCAGAAAAGGAATTGCCAAAGGCCGAGTATGCCGTTGGCTACTTTACAGAGGTCGGCATCGGTGTTTCCAAGAACCTGGACGATGCCATGGTCTGGTATAAGCGCGCCGCGCAGCATGGCGACAAGCGTGCCATCCAACGACTGCAAGGCAAGCCCATGGACCGCCCCGGCAAGAAAAAGGGCTCCCAGGATGATTGCACCATCATGTAGACTTTTTTTTTTTTTTTTTTCGCTTTGGGCATTTATTTATAAAACCTCATGACCTCCATTTTCCTTTTATGAAACCTCATGACCTCCATTTTCCTCCCCCACCGTTTGAAGCACACACACACACACACAAACACAATTTTCAACCCATGCATCCCCCTTCTCCCCCCTCCTCTTTTGAGGATTTTACCTCGCTCCGTTTTTTCCTTTTATCGATTCCTTGTCCTCCATCGCTCAAATCGCAAGCTTGCTGAACTAATGAATAAATAAAAGATGATCATGTCGCCCTTAATTTTGTCACACCTTTGTGTATTCATCCTTATTCCATTGGTTTTGCCGAATGATGGGATTGGGCGCCATCGCGCAACACTGCCCCCATCGCATTGCTTGTCGTCACCAAAAAAAAAAGGTTGTCATGACAACCTGTTGCGTTTTTTTACGGGCCACGTCTTCATTTTTGTTCGAATATATTTCATTCTTTGAAACTTTTGTCTCAGCTTGCATTTTTGTAATCAATTGATGCATGAAATGAGAAGCAATTTAGGTGGGCTTGGGAGATGGATGCGCAGACCCAGCGCCCACGATGCGGATCACTCTTTTTTAAGGTTACTTTTGGTGTCACAACTGATGATTTGACAAGAAATTCACTCGTTCTTGCTGCCTTTTTTTTTTCCTGATCGCGGTGGTGGCGCCGGAATAGGGAACTCACACACTAGGACAGTGTTGGGCAACAAATAATGCCAAGCGACTGGTCAAGTGCTTGTTTTTGGTAAACTTTGCAAGGTCGCACACATTCTTATGCAAATCGCCGGCAAAATCTCTTTGTCTTTGGGCAATGCCATGCCCCTGGTTCGTAAAAAAAGGGGGAAAATACGTCGCGCCCGTGTCAATTTCATTGTAATCACCTCTGTGCAGCAACGTGTGTCACTATTTTACTCAAAAAAACGGCTGCTGGTTATCCAAAAGGATGCGTACAATGAGGCGCATCAGGAATCCCACTGCGCCCTCGCCGCATTGAACTCTAGTTTCACATGCCATTGTGGCTGCGGGCGTTTACTACAGCTATGTACGCGCCAGCGGCAAGTCGTGTGAGATCGCGTGACGAAGCCCTGGCCGTCCAAGCCCGTTTCATGTTGAATTGAATCACACGTTAAATGGCGCGTCAGCCACATACAGGCATACCTTGTTTATACTCACATTAGATTTGCAAATGATCAAAACAAATGATATTTTTTTTTGTGACGATGGCCAGGTCAACCACGACAAACTCGAAAATAGAATATTTTGCGGGTTGTGCAACTTCCACGCTAGGCAGGTCGTCGTAAATACAAACTCATTGGGCTTGCCGCGTCGTGTATCAAATGTTTGATGAATACAGGTGATCACCACAACGTCCACAATGCCCATCAAACATGCTAGGTACGCAAAAAACACCATTTTTGGCAAATATTGCCATGTACTTGATCAATATTCAAAAATTCTTTTGGGGTTGGTGCTCCCATGCTGGGTCCAGTTGTAGTGTGCGTTTCGGGGCACATTTTATTGTGTCAACGCGGCCAAATCACGGTTTGTAAAAATAGACATTTTGTGAATGCCATTTAAGCGGGGGCATATTGAAAACGCGCGAAATATTGCCACGCCCGTGTGTATTGGCATCATGGTTCCTCAATCCTCGTGGGTTTGTCTCGGTGGCGCGTCCCAATGGCGAGCAATCGTCGATTAACGTGATTTCACCAAATATCTCATGTTCTCCACAATGCCGCTATTCGATCAGCTCCAAGCTTTATAATCCACACCGGACCTAGTTGGCATTCAACTTTGCTGCGGGTGGGAAGGGGCCCCAATGCAGTAAAGCTCTAGTTAATCCAAACAAAGCAAAATCATCCCCGCTTTTTAAATATGTGTGTCATTTCAATTCATTGAGCCATCTGAAACCAAGTGCGTCGTGTGTTCTGTGTTGTTAGCAACAACTTTGATGCTTTCAGCAAAGCGTTGAAATGGCGTGGAAGAGAGTTGTACCAGTGTAGCAAATAAAAACAACAATTAAACGCGCTTTCCTGAGCTTGCGTTCAGTAAAATCTCTCGAAACCAATGTCAGTGCGTAGAGCCTGTCGAATTGTACACTTTTGCATCGTTGAGAGACGCGCTACAATGTCTACAAAACAAGCGAGAGGAAAAAAAAAAACTTCAATTGTAGAAAAATCATATTTTTTATCACTTGTACTTCTCTACAGGTATTAGTACAAGCTTTAAAAACGCGACCTATACCGCGCTCCACGTATTGCCATAAGTCGCCGAGAAGATTACATTAAAAACTAGGGCGCCAAATGCAAGTGACTCAAACATATGCCATTTCCTCTCTCAATTTCTTTTTCTAGTCGTCGTAGCGCGTCGCTCAACGTATGAAAAACACGCAGGATTATGTACTCTACGCATCGGTGTTGGTTTTGAGAAATTTGAATAGGAGCAACCTTACGAAAACGCTTTAAACTGTTATTTTATTTTACCACCGTGACGCAACGCGCACCAGACACGTGTGGAATAACAATTTCATTGCTGACAAATAATATTCACCTCTTTTTTGCTTCAAACTACTGTAATTATCCAATTTGAGGGGTGAAAATTGAATACTGTTCCTGAAATAGTTGAATCTGCAAAGAATTCATATGATGAATCGGAAAGCCAATGTTCCCCAAAAGGGACTGGACTGAATATAAATTTCGCATTCTTTAATATGGAAGTTCCAATGACAGTCGATGGATTTTTATGCATGTCCGTCGCCGTGACTGTATTTGGCATTCATTTGAGCCAACATGGGGTCTCAGTCTCGCGTAGATAACAAACAATATCCAGTTATTTTTTTTTGTACCATAAGTCATCGCAGTAGAGTGCCATCGTAGCGGGTAATAAAACGCCAAAGTCTTCACGTTTTCCCTGTACTATGCAAGTACCGTTATCAATAGATTTCAAATTGTAGACGCCATCTTCGCCTAACATAATGCTGCCGTCACAGGCGAGCCATTCCGTGTCTCTACTACAATGTACACGAAGAACTCCATGTTTGACAAGCTGCGTGCTGTGTATTGGTGAATCGGTGACAATGGTGCCGTTTTCAGAGGACCCAATGATGTACGAAAATCCGTTTTTTTTGAAAAGATGTCGCTGGTCTATGGTTGACTTGCAAGCTGCGGCAGCAACACGGCCAATAAGATCATGGTCGATGTATTTTACGTAGTAGCGACAACGAATAAAATCATACCACGGCCAATTCTCCAGAAGTGTGGCCTTGATGGCCGTTGTCAGTATACCAATCGGGATAATAACGAGGCTGAGCATACTTGTTGGATCAACACCGGCATTTTCCATCCATGGGCGATTCAGTGTATTGATCAAAGGAACAAAGGCAACACCACAAATAGCAAGTACAGCTACAATAACCAAAGGCAATCGCTTTGATACACAAAAGCCGCGGTCAGTGATTTGATAGTCATGCGTTCTGGAGCCTAAGCTTTTAACATTCGAAATATTCGTTTGAACATGAATCATAGCGCATACGTTTGCTTTATCCTGATTCCGTGATGTAGAAAAAGGTATTGTGCTACACATCTAATGGCAGGATGATCGTATCGTATAAATGCATCAAAAGGCACTGTTGCGGTCATCGAGAGATCGGATGGCTTCCTACCGCGACGAAACGACGGCTCAAAATTATTGGACCCTAGAGGGGGGTCAAATATCTCGAGAAACAGACAACGGATAGCCAGAAATTGAAGGTAAAATGCTTCTGAGTAGTCGTAGTCGTAGATCGTCTTTGCCATCTTCAGGCTAAGTGCCATCTGAAGCATGAAAAGCAAAATCGGGTCTCTGCCTATGTCGAATTGGTTGCCATCTGGGGGATAGTTAGAAATGCTGCACAAGTTCAAACGCGCGTCGACCATTTCGTCTCGAGCAAAGTGTGAAATTGCATAGGCAATTAATGTGATTGCTTGCGACGCCGCACTCTGAACATCTTCGAAAACTAGTGGTTTGCCTCTGCAACGAGTCTCCTCTTCGAAATTGTCGAAAAACATTTTAGTCAGTGCAATATCATCGTCGTTGATTATTTGTTTGCTGGGTCCATGGACTATAAATGTGTGGTCCAGTTCCAGATGAGAGCCACCAAAAACGGGTCTACTTGTTAGCACCACAACTTCCCGCATCTGCAGGGAACTTTTATCGAGAGACTTTGGCAACCAGAAAGATGGTTTGAACAAGCTCAGAGGCATTTTGTAATTGGCAACAGAAACTAAAAAGAGAAACAAAGATATTGGCAGCCTGCAAAATGTCTTAAGCTGCTATCATACCAATTGCTAAGCCCATGGTAGCACCACATTAAACCTTTTAATGGATTTGCCAGCCGGCAACCGCCAATGCATTTGGTGTATGGACTCAAGCAGACAATAACCATAGTCTGGAGCATAAATCCGGTTTCATGCGCCGCAACACATGATTTCATTTGGGCAGAGTGCACAGCAGCTGGCACAAGACTTGAGTTCCTCTTTTTTTTTTTTTTGACAATTTGACCTTGTCATGAGCACTGTTTGCGTAATTGTTGCACTGGGAACACCCATGGGTAGTACAGAACGCCCAATCCACCAATTGATATTGAATTTGAGCTGCGTGGCTGGCGCAGCCAGCAAAAAAAAAAAAAAAAAAAAAAAAAAAAAAAGAAAAGAAAAGAAAAGAAAAGAATGAAGAAAAAAATGATTGTTTGCCTGAGGCTGATGAGTGTCACCTCACAGAGACAAGGGATAGCCCAATCGAAAGTTGAGAGCAATTGCCCTGTCCGGGCGGCGTATGATATCCCGCGTCCCGGATGAAAGCACAACATTGGTGCTGCACGACAGGAACTGAGGAATGTGGATGCTACGTGCTTGCAATCGTCCATAGCTTTGTGACTTGGAATATTCGAATGAATAACAAAAACGTTGGAGCCACCTGAGAGCTCTTATCTTCGTGCCTCTTTTTTATTTTGTGTCACAAAATGGCATGACAAGCATTTTGTCGTGCTGCTCATGGTGCCAAAGCAAGTATCACGCGTGGAGGGCCACTGATCCACGAATCCCTGGACAGTGACACGACACTCCCCGTACTATTGGCTACAGAATTGCTTAATTTAAGGCGTGATGGCCACACTCAAATAATTCTTGAATAAAATGCGATCATTGTAAAACGCTTATTGTGTGTTTATTTTTCTAAAAACGTTATTGTTCTGAAAGTATTGTCGTCGTCACAAGCCAAAAATGATAGACACCACTCCTGGCTAGTTTTTCAACATGCAAAACTGTATGATACATCATTGCTTGTTGTAAATTTGCAAGATGCTTTCATCAATGTCCAATGGGAAGCAAAACTTTTCCGTGTGGCATTCATATTCTTGAGCAGGCAACTTTAAAGCATCGAAGCATGCTTGGAACTTGGGTCCACGATTAAGGAGAGCCGTACAGGCAGCGCGCACCTTGCCATCAGTAAAAGTCAGTTCGCCAGGGAAGCCAAGACTTTCATAGCAGCATTTATAAATGGCTTCCTTGTGAGATCCGCCAGTCAGGTCTGAGCATTCAACTTTGGAACCCGGAACACCTTTGCAAAGCACGGGTGTTGGAAGGTTGTTTACAGCAAGTGGTGTGCTACTCACGAGTTGGAACAACATCAACGAAAATAAAAAACTGATTTTCATTTTCTGGAGGGAATGATTAACAAAAAAAGACAAAGAGGTGCAATGTAATCAAAAAAGAAAAGAAAAAAAAGGGCTCTCGACCTTAAATATCTAGGAACCATGAAAAATAAGAATTGTGTTTATCATCGCAAATGTAAACGCCTCATGCAAGAGACTGCTTTTGATTCCAGCAGGGAATCTATCATACAGTATGCACGTTGTGGATCTCTTTCTACAAGAAATAGGAGATTGCTTACCCCCTAGATGCAATCCAGCAATGATAGCTACGAGGAAATGCGCGGATATTTTGATCGGCTACGTGCATTTCTTGTGATTTGCCGGAACGGCGTTCATGCAGTGCAGATCCTTGACTAACAAAAATTCTCGACTCAGTGACGTGAGCTTGTGTCATTGCTCTCACAAAATGTCATGCTGCTCGGGCAACCATTGAACTCACTTTTGAATTTTCAAACGCGATTTGCGCGTGATTGAGGGGTGCTACAGTAGTGGGATCTGAATCGCCACCTAAGCTTCAGCGCCATCATGGCCCATCATGGGACTACAAGCAGGATCTTCTCCTACTCCGAGCACACATTCAAACACCGATTCACGCGCACCAGTCCGCTTCTCCCTGTGTCCTCCTCCACCCCCTGACTCCCCTCCTCCATCCCCTCACCTCCCTCCTCTCCTCTCGTCCCCATTCCATGTCCATTCTGGAAAGAGTCATCTCCTGCTCCTGTTCCATTGATCTCTTTCTTTGCAAAGACAATGTGAAATAAAAATTTTGTCATCAAACTCCCAGAAAAAAATTATGTGGTCACGCGATTGGAACACAGCGCGCGTCATGATCTCGACCATCATGTCACTTACAAGGCTCATCTTCATGATCTTATGTCGCTCGTATGCATGCATGGTGCATGGTGCATGACTCATGGTGATGACCATATTCGCACACACAACTTTGGAAAATGTTTGCCTGGTGGGTGGCCCTGGCAGACTTGGAGGCATGTAGGTCACCCACCGAATCATAAAAACTGGCGATGACCGCGATTTACAAAGCTTTAGGTCTTAATTTCTGGGCAAGGCAAAGGTGACGAAAATGGCTGCCGTGCCGGCAAACGCGCATCATCAGAAAGAGCACGACCAAATGCAAAAATGTATATTGATGATCAGTGGAAAAAATAAATTCCAATAGAATGGGCGCGTTTCCAAAAGCGCCGTGCTTTTGGGCCACTTTCGACGTGTCAAAAAGCGCGTTTTTCGTCGCGGTACAGGTTTCATTTCTGCACCGACTTTCTGCTCCTGAGTCTCTCTTGCTGTTGGATGCATCAGTGCAGCATTACAATGCGTTGGATCCAGCACAATTAGAGAGTGAAGAAAAATAGAAAATCAGGCATTGCTCGTGAACGGGCCGATGGATCGCGCTTTATTTTGACCTTTTTCGTGGTTTCGCCATGCGGTGCACCTTGTGTGCAAGTTTGGCGTTATTCGGATGGCCTAATTTTTTGGTTTTGAATCTGGGGCTCGTCACGGCCCAAAATTTTATTTGCGTATGTTCTCTAAATGACGTCCAAGAGCTGCCAATTTGAGTACCAAATGTGTTCAAATGCCAGAAAATGCCTAGTGGCAGTCAACTTGCCAGTCGTTAAGCGACAATTGACGAACCCCATGCAAATCAAGATTTTGGCCGTGACTATCGCCATACCCGAAATTTAAAAAAATGGGTCCTCATAATGACGCCAAACTTGCATATGAGGTGTCCAAACTCGAAATAGGCCAAAATAGAGCACGAGCCATCGGCCCGTTCACGAGCAATGTCTGCTTTTATACTGTATTTTTCTTCATTTGCAAATGTTGCCGGATTCATTGCACTGTCATGCTGCACTGACGTATCCCCCGGAAAGAGACGGCTCAGGAATACATATTTGGTACAGAAAGGAGCACGTACCAAGACGGAAAATGCGCTTTTTGGCGCGTCGAAAATGGCCCAAAAACTCGTCGATTTTGGAAACGCACCCATTCTGTTGGAACTCACATTTCCCACTTATCATTAATGTTGATCCGCTGCGTTCGGTCGTACTCTTTCTGATAATGCGCGTTTTCTAACACTGTGGCCATTTTTCATCGAGTTAGCCTTGCATCGAAACAAGTCCTAAACTTTGGTAAATCGCGCTCATCGCCAAAAGTAGCCCATGGACCCTCTGTTTTTATTCCATTTCTATTGCTGAAAAGGAGTGCTTCGCCATGTAGTTGAATGACCTAGCGATCCGAGGAACTAACGTTTGCTTCCTGAAAATCCTCGACTGCACCCCTTGGAAAATCCGTGGGTTTTGAAAATCGCCATTGCGTGCTACTATCCAGTGATCGTAGCAACCCACGAGTGGGCTCATTTGAATCAGGAAGCTTGTAATATTCTGATCTATGTGAAAATCCTGCTATTAATATTATAGCTATTGGAAAACGACCAAAACACAGCAATTAATCAACTTTTCCACACAGAACAACGTGTACCTGGTGAACAGCCGAGCTTAATGGCTGCTTTTGTGCGCTATTGTCGAGTCCAGGTATAGTGTGAATTTAAGAGTACATTGTATTGTATCAAGGCGATCAAATCATGATTTGTAAAAAAAGACATTTTGTGAATGCCATTTAAGCGGGGGCTTTTTGGAAACCAGTGAAATATTGCCATGCCCATGTGCATCGGCATTGGAGCACTCAAATCAGCTTGGTTTTGTTGCGGTGACGCGTTCCAATGGCGAGCAATCGTCGATTAACGTGGTTTTCGCTAAAATTCGAGAGTTCACAACATTTCGTTCATTTGATCGGCCTGGAATTTTGTCAGTCACTGGGGATCGAGACGCGATTCAACTTTGCTGCTTGCGTAAAAGTACCTCAATGCAGCACAAACCGAGCTAATCCAAGTAAAGTAAAATAATTTCAGCCTTTTGCATTTTTCGCGTCCGCTGCATTGATACGTCTAGTTGAAACTAGGCACCCGGTGTGGCGCGAATTGCGGGCTACATTTTTGCTGCTTGCAGTAATGCCGAGAACGACAGGCTTGTGATGGAAAACATGGATTATACGAAATACAAGGTATTTTTTCATCTCAGTTTTTTTTCCCAGGTATTGTAGCACTTTCTTCGAAGAAGATAAATTGTGCAAGGCAATGCGCTCTATTGAGTGGTCTTGGTTTTGAAAGATTTTGTTTGTGCAATCTCACGAAAAAAGGAAAATGGTTGTTTTACTACTGTTTGGATTAATACAACTACGCGGGATGCCATATTCCAGCCTGACTGCAAGCGCCAAAAATGCAGCTGGCAACGCGCGAGATACAATGTACCTGGTTTTAAATAGCTTAGAGAATCAAATTAACGCATGGCTTACAGAAAATTGAAATAATATCGTTCTCTTTGATGAAACTCGTTTTATGCTGCATTGGGGCAGCTTGGTGCACTAGGCAGCGTTGATTCCATGCTAGTCCCTAGTTGCTGACAAAATCCCAGGGCGATCAAATCAAGTAAATGTCGTGAACACGCGATATTTAGTGAATATCAAGTTCATAGACGATTGCTCGACATTAGGACGCGTTGGCGAGACCAAACCATGTGAATCGAGGAGCCACGAAGCCGATGCACACGGGCATGACAATATTTTACGCGTTTTCAAATATCCCCCGCTTAAATGGCATTCACAAAATGTCCTGTTTTACAAACCGCAATTTGATCGCGTTGGTGCAATACAATGTGCCCTGAAATTTACCCCACAACTGGGCCCGGTTCTTGCGCGCAAAAAGTAGTTATCAAGCATCCTGTAAAACAGAAAAAGTGAGGCTGTGTGTCGACAACCCGGCTTTTGCCTGTATTTTAGTTGCTTTTCAATTGCGACACAACTAACAAGAGTCTTTGCTTGTTCATCATGAACTTGCAAATGTTCTCATTCGAATGAGCTTACTGCTCAAGTTCTGCGGTCACTGGATGGTGCGCATTGACGATTTTCAATAAATGATCACCCACGTTTTTATTTTTTCATGCACAATGTGATTGAAATAAATAAGCACAAGGTGCAAGGAGAGAAAGAGCATCAGGGAATTTGAGAAAGAGGGGGGGATAGCATTGTGATACACAAAAGCGCAAGGCAAATGCCATGTGGAAGGCTAAAGCAGCGTCTAAAACTCCTCTTCCGCCTCGATCTCCGAGTCGCCGAGGCTGTCGGACCCAACTTCCTCGTAATCCTTCTCAAGCGCGGCCAAGTCCTCGCGGGCCTCTGAAAACTCGCCTTCCTCCATGCCCTCGCCGACGTACCAATGGACAAAGGCGCGCTTAGCGTACATGAGGTCAAACTTGTGGTCCAGACGCGCCCAGGCCTCGGCAATGGCCGTCGTGTTGGACAGCATGCACACGGCGCGCTGCACTTCGGCAAGATCGCCGCCAGGCACCACGCTTGGACGCTGGTGATTGATGCCAACCTGGATTTTGTTTCAAAAGAACGGTCAGTGGCATCGATGCAACGTACTTTTATAGACATACCTTGAAGCCGGTGGGGCACCAGTCGACGAATTGAATGGTGCGCTTGGTCTTGATGGTGGCAATGGCGGCATTGGTGTCCTTTGGAACAACGTCGCCGCGGTAAAGCAAGCAGCAGGCCATGTACTTGCCATTGCGGGGATCGCACTTGACCATTTGATTGTTGGGCTCAAAGCACGAGTAGGTGATCTCGGGGACGGACATTTGCTCGTGGTATGCCTTGGCAGCGGAGATGATGGGCGCATACGTGACCAGTGGGAAGTGGATACGCGGGTAAGGCACCAGGTTGGTCTGGAACTCGTTCAAATCGACATTGAGCGAGCCGTCAAAGCGGAGCGACGCCGTGATGGACGACACCACTTGCGCAATCAGGCGGTTCAAATTGGCGTACGTGGGGCGCTCAATGTCGAGATTGCGGCGGCAAATGTCGTAAATGGCCTCATTGTCGACCATGAACGCGCAGTCCGAGTGCTCAAGCGTCGTGTGCGTCGTCAGGATCGAGTTGTATGGCTCAACAACACCCGTCGACAGCTGTGGCGCGGGATAAACGGAAAACTCGAGTTTTGACTTTTTGCCATAGTCCACCGACAGCCGTTCCATCAGCAGCGCACCAAAGCCTGAGCCCGTGCCACCGCCAAACGAATGGAACACAAGGAAACCTTGTAGGCCCGTGCAATTGTCCGCAAGCTTGCGCACACGATCAAGCACCGTGTCGACTAATTCCTTGCCGACCGTGTAATGTCCGCGCGCATAGTTGTTGGCCGCATCCTCCTTGCCCGTGATCAATTGCTCTACGGGGATCGCCAGGCAAAAAAGAAGCCAAAAAAATCAATTAGCCACAAACAAACAAAAACCAACAAAAATAGGGGCGGAATTGCGCGGCCAGTAACGCGGCCCGCTCGATGTTGACGCGTGGGAGAGAGAGAGAGAGGGGACGAAAATGGGGGGAGGGGGTTTACCGGGATGGAACAATTGACGATAAGTGCCGGTGCGCACTTCGTCGACGACGGTGGGTTCCAGATCAACAAACACGGTGCGGGGCACGTGTTTTCCCGAGTTTGTCTCGCTGAAAAAGGTGCTGAACGAATGATCTTGCTTGCCGCCCTCGCCAGGGATGCGTCCATCAGGCTGAATGCCATGTTCCAAGCAGTACTAGGTGGCAAAAAAACCAAACTCCGCGTCAAAAACGACGCGTCTTTTTTCGCTCTTTGTTTTTTTTTTTTTTGTCGTGTGGTTGCTTACGAGCTCCCAGCAAGCGTTACCAATTTGGATGCCAGCCTATTCCCTCGCACAAACAAAATTTGATAAGAAAAAAAACAGGGTATAAAAATGTGGACGTTTTGTGCACACTATTTTTTTTCAATGACTCGCGATAAACGCGTCGTTTTTTTATAAAAAAATTTTTTTTTACCTGACCAACGTGGACACTGATGATTTCTCTCATTGTAAAAGGTGGGGTGAAGAGATAGTTCAAAAATTACGGCGAACTGTAAAGAAAAAGAAGAAGAAGAGAGCCGAAACCCGACCCCCCTAAAAATCAACAACAAAAAAAAAAGGGGGGCGAGGTGCGTCCTCGTCAAGTGTTGCGCAAAACACGTGCATTCGCCTTTTTAGTGCTTGTTGCACCACAGTATGCATGGCTTTCCCCTTCTTTGCCTTGTCTCGTTTTTGTTTTTGGGTGTCCAAGCAATGCAATTGGTCTCTCTTTTTTTTTTTTATTACGGAGCCATGGCGTGCGGCGGTCTATTGGGGGGAGGGGGTGCTGCAATCCAAGTGGAGCGCGTAAAAAAAAAGGACGCACTGGCTTGACAAGGGGGGAGAGAGAGAGCGGATTCATGAGGCGGAGGACGACAATGCCAAGGAGATGGGGCGAAGCTTCTTAGATTTCAAGGAGGAGGGCATCTTGTGAGTACTCGGGACCCCTAATTGGTCTGCCTTTTGCATGGCAAGATGTATTTTCTACAGGAAAATGGGTAAGGGCGTGATCCGATATGCATGATTTTGATTTTCCTCTCCATTTTGCCTTACCAAAGTAAGCCGCGTCTCAAACGGATAGTGCTTGTAGCAACAAGCTTGCTCCCAGAGTTGGCGTGCATGAGTCCGGTTATCCATATGCCATGCAATGAGGCCTGCTTGCCTAATTTTACAAAAATGAGGGGCAAAAGGACGCGTCAGCCCCCGCTTTTTTTCACTTTTTTTTTCTTTTTACGCACCAATATGTAAAGGGGATAAGCCAGCGATCCACTTCAATTTCATCGGCATGGTCAACGACCCAATTGACGTGTGGAATGGCTTCTTCGTGCCTTCCGGTGACATTGAGGAGGACGGCTTTTAGCCAAAGCAAGGCGGCGCGCTGATCGACAAACGTGGAGAGCGGGGTTTCAGGGTCGATTTCGCGCTTGCGAATCATATACTCGAGCTGCTGCATGTCCATGATCTGCTGCAATGCTTGGTCGACGAGCATGTGGCTGTGTTCCAGCTGTGGCGTCGACATCCAGGCCAGACCATCCATCAGTGCCACATATTCGAGTGCACTCAGCGTCAATCCGCAGTCCTGGTACCCCGCCTGCTCAAAAAAGAGCACCTTTTGTTCTACATACTTTTCCAAATCGACGCGCTGTTGGTCAATGGAGCCTGCAAGAGGCTGTGAAAGTGATAAGAAGGATGCAAATGACGCCGATGAGCCTGGGGCCGGTGCATCGGGGGTCAGGGGTGTACTCCAGGCGGCTGGTGGGGGCATGGACGCGGTGGCCGTCGAGGAGGACGTGTTTTTGGTCATTGCCAAGCGCAACACCTGCGCGTACGCCAGGATCGCATCTGTGTGTTGGCCGCGCATGGCAAGGCACGCACCGTGCAGGTATTGAAGGATCACGGGCGACCAGTAGCCCTGCTGGATGAGGACAGATAAATGCTGCATGGCGTCCTCCCATTGCATCTGGATCATGGCATTCAGTGCCATTTCGTATGTGCACACGTGGAACATGGCCAGCTCGGCCCAATCGCTCTTGCTGATCTCGATCGCATACATAAATGACTGGGTCGACAGCGTCATGTTGCCACCAAGCCGAGATGTTCGGCCCGCGAAATATAAAATCAATGCAGAATGCGGATACAATTGTTGTGTCTCTAGTAGTGCCTTTTACAAAACATGTCAATTCCTATGCGTCGCTCTCTTTTTCTTCCCTTTTTCTTCTCTTGTTTGTGGCTCACCTCTATGGCGGGCTGGGTATATTCCATGGTGAGCATTTCCGGACAATAATTTGTCAGCGTCGTATAGTATGCAAGCAGCCTAGGACGGGGATGAATTGAGCATGGCGTCGATCTATTTTGACCGTATTTTGCTTACATTAATGCAGCCCATGGTGATCGGATTCGCTTGCCTTGTTTACAAAGATGCAACAGTGCCTGTCCGAGGGAGCGCTCGGGCTCCCAATTGAACGACGACACCAAGCGGCGAATGGAGCTCGGTAGGGAATCGAGAATGAGATGGATGGCGCCAATGCTGCAAGTGAAAATCACCAGCGTGAGACCAAATCAATTCATCTTTATATTTTTTTTTTACCCAAATTGAAGACCGGACAGCGTGTCTTGATCCAGCATGTGTGAATGGCCCTGGTCCATGCGCTGATGCTCTTGCCACACGAAAAAATAACTCGAGTATGCTATTTTTGCGAAAAAAGTCAATTCATGAAGCGGAGCATGACGTTTGAGTGCATTTTTTCCCGCTTTTTACCTCGTCGCAGGTTGATGCCGCAGCGTAAATAGCCAATGTAGGTGCCTTGCATCAGGTACAGGATGGCCATTTGCAAGCAACACTCTGCTTTGATGACGTGCGCACGTAAAATGCCATTGCAAGTGTATGCCTCTGGTGTGTTGACTGGGCGTGGGTGTGACGAGAGGTGATGGTTGCCGCACTTTATATAGTAATAGCAATGCTGCAAATATTGAAAGACCGAGTGGCCAAAAATCGAATGTTGTCGCACCGTGGCCTCCAGCTGGCTTGTCGTCAGGTCGTACGTGTACAATAGCGCGTCCATGCATTCCTGATGCAGCGTCGCGTCATTGGTCTATGGAAAAATAAGGGGCAAACAGCAAACCCAATTGGGCTGTCAAATGAGGGATCGGCATCATTTTGTCATCTCGTGTGTTACCATGATGGCTGAAACAAGTCGAAAAAAATAAAAATGAGTCGAATGGATTCATTTTAACTTTTGTTGCTTACCCTTTAGAAAGAGCATAGAGCAAAGCCCGAGGGAATGAAGAGGATCGCTGTGAAAAAGCATGAAAAAAAAAGGGGAAAGCGTGTCAGATGACGCGTCTGGCCGCATTCTTTTACTTTTTCTTTCTTTCTTTCTTTTTTTTTTTTTTTTTTTTTTTTACCGATATTCATCAATGCTGGAAACCTATTGTGGCTATATCAAAACCCCGCAAGACGCACTGATCATTTTTGAAGCATGCCGTCTTGGGCATCTTAGCAGGGTGCAGCGGCGCCTGTCGACAAAGGAACGGGTGCACATCAAGTCTGGTTCCATCTTTGTGTGGGATGAAAACGAGGCTGGCATGCGGCGATGGACTGATGGCAAGACGTGGTCGCCCAGCCGCGTCCTGGGCAGTCGAGAATATGCTTGGCTTTCATGAATTGGTTGCTAAAGATATAATGGATGGCGGTGGCCACAGGCTCATCTACCCAAAAGAGCAAAAAATGTGTTAGAGAGAGAATCGTGTAGCAGCGGCGGGCAATGGCGATGATCCTCACCCTGGACTTCCTGATCGGCGGCTGTCAGGTTGTTTGGAGGGATGGTCTTCAAGTTGACCGGTGGTAAATGTACGCCATTGGCGGGTGAGATGCCCGAGTCAAAGATGAGTACATTGGCGGCGGGCGTGGATGACGAGGGCGGGGTCTGGATGCTGTCGTCGCTGCTCTCATCGAGGGCCGGCGTGGGAGCCAATGGACTCTCGTCGAGCTCGTCATGGTCTAGATGCTCGGTATTATCGTCATTCTCTTTTTCGTCATTGTCGCCGTGGAGCACCAATGCCGCGGCACGATGATGATCAAGGTGCGTGGATGGTTCGTGCAGATCAAGCGCTTCGTCATCGAGTCGCTGCTGCTCAATGGTCTGCTTGAGAGCGCGCACGACGAGCTGCAAGTCGTAACAGTCGTCTTGGATGCTGCTGCACTCGCTGTCCGTGGAAATATCGTCGTGGGTCTGAAGAATGGCGGCCTGGTGTGGCGACCCCGGAAGCACAAGGCCGTCCATGCTGAGCTCTTCATCGTCGTCCGATGCAAAGCTCGCAGACCGTGATTCATCAAACATGGTGTGAAATAAAACGAGAGAAAAAGAGTGACAGAAATGGGAACTGCAAGCGGGATGAAAAGGATAGAGAGGATGAATGGGCAAGCGAGAAAAGGAAACAGCAGAAAAAAAAGGGGGGAGAGAGAGAGAGAAATTGAGAGGAGAGACCTTGGGAAACGAACTCTTTTTGCGGTCCCACTCATTGAATTAAGGAGATAAAACGGCATCTCAGGATAACAAAAGCAAGGTGGGACAAAGAGGCAATCAGGCATTAAGGGGCTCGCTCAATTCCACATTGGCTTACAACAAATGAATTTGAATACATTGTTCTTTGGCTTTTTTCTCCTTTTTTTCTCCCTCTTTTTTTTTTTTTTTTTCTGGCGATCCAGCGTGCCGCGGCGGACCCACGCAAGGCTCAATGTTTTCGCGCCAGACGCAAAAGCGCAACTGGACGTAAATTGCTCATTTATTGACATGCATCCTTTTTTTGAATTTTGTCCCCGTCCTTTATTTTATTTTATTTTTTTTTTTTCATCTGTCTTTTCATTTCTGATCGAGACCCGAGAGATCGGCACCGCGCGCTCAGATGCTGGCGGCATGAATTTTGCTTTCCAAAACGGTAATGGTGCCTTCCTCCCAGCGAAAAAAAAACACAAAACAAAGAAATGAAGGGTATATAAATGAGAGATGCAGTGAATGGGATTGGAAAGGGATGTCTACAGAGCAGCAGGATGAGAGGGGGGCATGAAAAATAACAAAATTCTGGTTCGCACGTTTTAGTGGGGCATGTCATCGTCATTTGCCGTGGCTTGCATGCGTGTCGCCTTGAAGCGGGATATCTTTTTAGGCTTTGGCTCGGGCTGATCGTCTGTCGACTGTTCTTTGTCCTTGTTCTTTTTCTTGTCGCGACTGGGGAGGGGCAATTCCTCGTCAAATACCTGCAAAAACGATAAAAATCGCGTTTAGCAGCCTGTTTTTTTTTTTTTTTTCATCGAGCGGCGTCATTGAACTCACTTCAAGGAGGGGCTTTGGCTCGGCCGTCATCCTGCCCATGGCAGCAAGCATGTTTTGCCGCTGGCGCTGGTATTTGGACTTGATCTAAACGAAGAACGAGCGTGAGACGCGTCCTTTTTTTTTTTCCTCATGCTTCCCATTTTCTTTTTTTTACCTCTCTGAGATCCATTTCGTCTTCGACGTCGTCGAGGTCAGGGGATTCAATGTCGCGTTCCATGACGGCGCCGCGCATGATGTTTGTATCCATCTTGGAACGGGGCTGGGCAAGAGACGCAGGTGGCGCCGGCGCGTCCTTTGCACGAGGCATGGTGGTGCGAATGAAAAAGTCGTCGTCATTTGTGGGCATGTACAATGGCTCCGAGGGCGGCAGGTCCTTGATGAGGGTGTTCATGTCAATTGGGGTGTCGACATCATCGGCCACGACGTTGTCAAGCGATGGGAAGCCATCAGCGTCGAGTGCAATGGACGGTGTGTTGAGAATGGCGTTCAAAATGTCGGACGGAGTGCGTGCGGTGCGGGAGGGCAACAAAGGCGATGTCATCTCCTTCAATGGTGCTTCATACGCATCGTGCGGGCTATCTTGCGGTGCAGAATTGTAATCATGCTCGCGCACACTGGCAGTCGCATCCCAGGTCACTTTTTTCTTGGTCGGCGTCGCGTCACCCGCCTCGGTCGTCGTCATGGATCCTTCTTTTCGTGGCAAATCAATGGGCACCGCCTTTTCTTTCTTCTTTTTGACTGGAGCACGCGTTTGGCCGCCGGGAATGGCAATTGGCACGGCCTGCGCGCGATTGGCACCAACATCGGAGCTCACGGTCGCCTGGCGTTGTTGTTGCTGGTATTGTTTAAAGCGCGACACCTTTTTTGGTGGCACCGCAGGCGCGTCCGACGCGTCCGACGCGGACTTTGGTTTGGATGGAGCAATTGGCGCGTTATTGCTGTCTTTTGATGCTGCTGTGTCAACGATGGGTGGTGTTTCAGGTTGCTCTTGCTGCACATCCTTTTGTTTTTGAATTTGGACGCGTCGCTGCTGTGCAGCCTTGACATTAACGGCAAACGCAGGCTTTTTATGCTGTTTTTCGTTCTCCATCTGCTGTTTGAATCGAGACACTTTGCGCGCAGGCATCTTTTCCTCGATGGGCGGTGGCGCAATTGACTTGGGCTCATCGGTAACAGGTGCTGGAGAGGCCTTTTCGGCAACCGTGGTATGGACAGCGCGTTTCAGAGTCGGAACGGAGCGCTCAAAGGCCGGATCTTCGTCAACTTCGGCAATGGCCGGCAGTGGCTGGAGCGCAGCCTTGATTTGCTCGTCGTCGTCTATGCCATCCTCTTTTTCTTGCTCCTTGTCGTGCACAGTGTAATCCTCGTGGTCTACAATGCCCTGTGTCGCGTATTCTTCGTCGTCATCAAATAAATTGTCGGCCAGGGCCGTGTCGTAGCGCACGTCGTCGTCATCTTCTTCATCTTCATCATCGTCATCATTGTCAGCGGGTCTAGCCTTGGGCGCAGGTTCGTAAAACGCCAATTGCTCCTCCATCAATGCTTGTTCTTGCTCCCGCCGCTCGGCCTCTTCCTCGCGTTCCAGCTCATCCAGCATGGCCATCAATTGCTCGTGCTCATCCTTGTCGTTGCCTTGCAATTCCGGATTTTCGACATTTGTCGCGTCCTCCGAGGCCGGTGCTGCGGCAACAGCAGGCGACGTCCCGGATGTTGGCGACGGCGTGTCCTCGGGTGATGGCAAAGACGCAATAGCTGCATTATCAGACGAAGACGCGTCGGGTTCGTCAATTGGTTCGCGGATTTCCATGATGGGCAGGCCTTCCTCATTGACCGAGTCGCCTTGCGGGAAGAGCAATTGGTTGGCCGCCTCGGATTTCGCAATGACCGCATTGTATTTGGCTTCCACAAGGCGCAGGTGCTCCTCGACCACTGAAAAGAAGATGAAGTGAGATAAAAAGCGCGTTTTTTTTCTTTTTTCTATTTTTTTTTGGCCTCTCTACTTACGCTGTTTGCGCTGGTCAGCCATGGCCCTGGCTTGCTTGGCGGATCGCTCAACATAATATTGATCGCCCAGATGCACCATGATCTCATTGGTATGAATGAGCTTGCCGGGCATAAAGGCAAGCTTGCCAATTGGGATCTATGGATGAAATTGAGCACACAATTGTCCCTTTTTTTTTCTTTCCTTATTCCTCGTGCTTTTACCATTGCTTGGTGGGAAGTCTTGTCAGCGATAGAGTTGAGTTGTGTGGCGAGTTGGTCGTATTCTTGGCGATACTGGTGCCAACGCTGCATTTGGTCCTGCAACTCTTGCTTGGACTGGTTGATATGGGCCTTCCACTGGTGCAGCTCGTTGTCCATGAGGGAGGGGAAAGCGAAAAAGAAAGAGAGAGGGGATAAAGTGGCATTGGCGGGGAAAGGAGGGTGGAAAAAGAGCGCGTCCATTTTTCTCCGCTCGATTGAATCGCCGGCCAAGGAAGCCCGGGATAAGCGCAAGCCACCTAATTCCGCACATGATTGCGCGCTCGACGTGCACGAAAAATTTTCCCCCCTTTTTTTTCTCAATAAAAGGACCGCCAGCCTGACACGGGGTTGCCATTTCTCTTTCTTTTGCCTTTTTTAAATTTCTTTCCATTTTCGACCTTTCCCCTCAACGCACCAACCTTTTGCCTTTAACGCACGCCACTTTTTTTTACTATGATGTAAGCAACACGCTCCTTTAAACTTGACACTTTACAAAAAAGGGTCGTTTTGGTCCTTGGCACTGCCTTTTCACCTCTTGTTTTTTTTTGTTTACTTGTCCTTTGCAACTTTCCCCCATCTTAACTCACACACTATGTTCTTTTTTTTTTTTTTGGACTCCAGGACCAAGGAAGACAAAGATATCCTTCCACAGCAGGAGTCCGACAATGATTCCGGCGACGATACGCCCCGCAAGCGCAACAGCGGCAGGCGCAAGATTAAGATTGAATACATTGAGGATAAGAATCGTCGCCACATCACCTTTTCCAAGCGCAAAGCCGGTATCATGAAGAAGGTAAAACAAAAAAAAAATAAATAAAACGCGAAAAAAGGTGCCTGAACGCGCTTTTTTTTTTTTTTTTTCCAAATCTTATCCTAGGCCTATGAATTGTCGACGCTGACGGGCACGCAGGTGCTTTTGCTCGTTGTGTCCGAGACGGGCTTGGTGTACACGTTCACCACCGTCAAGCTGCAGCCCATTGTCACCAAGCCCGAGGGCAAGAGCTTGATCCAAGCGTGTCTCAATGCGCCCGATCCCGGTATGGAAGGTTCGGGAGGTGCCATGGTAAAGTTGCTTGCTTTTTATATCGAAACAGAAACTGGGCGGTTCCTATTTTGGATCGCGCGCCCATGCAAGGCGCGTCCTTTTGCTTGAATTCAAGGCTAATCATGGTATTTTGTCTCTTTTTTAATTTTTTGTGATTAGGATGAGAATGATGCGGGCAGCGTCGGCTCTCAAAAGGCGGTGGACCAACAACAACAACAGCAACAACAACAACAACAACAAGCGCCTCCTGCGTCGCCCAAGCAAGAAGCTGTTTCGCCATCGATGATGCGCCAGGCCATGCCCAATGCCTATCCGCAGACGGCTTACGGCCAGCAGATGCCTCCTCTGCCACCCCAATCGCACTATCAGCAAGGGTACCCTTATGGTGTGCCCCATGCTCAGCAACAACAGCCAAACCAACAGCAATACCCGCCCTACAACCAGATGCCTTATTACTCTAGCCAGCCTCGCAAGAATTGAGCCTCTTGTCCATCCCATGTAGCTACTCACTTGCTCATTTTTTTCATCCTTGTTTCCTCTTCTTCTTTTTTTCTTTTTCTCTTTTTTCTCTTTTTTTTTTCTCTCTCTCTCTTGTACCTGTGCGTTGCTCGTGTATGGTGCTCATTGCTCCTTTTTTTTTTCTCCCCCTATCCCCCCCTGCCCATGACAATGGCATGAAAGAAAAAAAATAAACTTGTGGGCACGGCCCTCCCTTCATTCATCCCCTCCATTCTCAAAAAAAAAAAAAATCTCGCAAAACATGGGCGCCGCGCGTTATCCTTGCTTTTTGTCATTCATTTCCGCTGCTCGGCGCTTGGGATCGACCTCATCTTCCACGCCTGTGCACCCAAACATTGGACCAATCAGATGCCGGTCCAAGTGAGCCCTTCCATCACATCTTTTTTTGTTTTTTTGTTGTTTTTTTTGGGCACCGCACTCTTGGCCACGTGGGTTTCTGGTGGCCGGTTCGGGATCAATGGCAATAACACAGGATGCGTGCACGTCCTCTTGCCGTTAAAATGGATTCCTCTTGCCATTGAATCACGTCGTTTTTGCAATAAATCAAGTTTTTCAACGAAATTTGGAGTGATCTCAGCAATGGCCCTAATAAACATGTGGATTTAAAGACATCATGGCAAAAAGACGCGCCAAATTAAACCAAATGGCAAAAAGGTAGATGGCGATCGGACCATATTTGTGGGCATTGACAATGAAATTTGTGCCAAAACGTGAATGAATACGCGAAAGTGAGCATAAGTTTTACTTTTAAATAGCTATGGTACAGATGGGTGGCGGGCAAGAAAAAAGGAGAACAGAAAAATTTACAAGTTGGTTTCAAAGCGCAAGTCCCAGCCAATCTTGGGACCCAATGTGGGCAAGACCTCGACGACGGTGTGCATGTCCTTGTCGCCACGGCCAGACAGACAAATGACAATGTCCTTGTCCTTTGGCATGGTGGCAGCGACCTTGTGAGCGGCGTAGACGGCGTGGGACGATTCCAGGGCGGGGATGATGCCCTCCAGCTGGGTCAATTTGCGGAAACCAATAAGGGCTTGGGCGTCGTCGGCCACCACATACTCGGCACGTCCGGAGTCCTTCATGAACGCGTGTTCAGGACCGACGCCGGGGTAATCCAAGCCTGCGGACACCGAGTGTGTTTCTGTGATCTGGCCCTTGGTGTCTTGAAGCAAATACGTGCGAGTGCCGTGCAACACGCCGGGAGTGCCCTTGGAAAGCGTGGCAGAGTGATGCTCGGTATCGGCGCCATCACCACCGGCTTCCACACCGATAATGCGGACCGTGGGGTCGTTGACAAAGGGATAGAACATGCCAATGGCATTGGAGCCACCACCAACACACGCGACAACGGCATCAGGAAGCTTGCCCGCCTTTTCTTGCAATTGGCGCTTGGTTTCCTTGCCAATGACCGATTGGAACTCGCGCACAATCATCGGGAATGGATGGGGACCAATGGCAGAGCCAACCAAATAATGTGTGCTCTCGACATTCGTGACCCAGTCGCGCATCGCCTCGTTGATCGCGTCCTTGAGTGTACGCGACCCGGCCGTCACGGGAATCACCGTCGCGCCCAGCATGCGCATGCGGAACACATTGAGTGCTTGGCGGCGACAATCTTCCTCGCCCATGTAAACAATACATTCAAGGCCAAACTTGGCACACACCGTCGCCGTCGCAACACCGTGCTGGCCAGCGCCCGTCTCAGCAATAATGCGCTTCTTGCCAAGACGCTTCGCAAGCAGAATCTGTCCAACAGCATTGTTGATCTTGTGCGAGCCCGTGTGATTGAGATCTTCGCGCTTGAGCCAGATACGCGCACCACCAGCATCTTCCGTCAAACGATTGGCCAATTGGAGCTGCGAAGGGCGCGAAATGTAGTCATAGTACGATTCAAACTCAGCAATAAAGGTAGGGTCGTTTTTGGCGTCGATGAAGCATCGCTCCAATTGCGACAGGCATTCCACGAGCGATTCAGGCACATATGCGCCACCAAATTCACCAAAGCGCGTGGTCAATTCATAAAAGCTTTGCGTCACGGGGTCGGCCTTGGCCTCGTACGTCGCGTTGTCCACTTGTTGAGGTTCGGAAGGCGCGACAAGCGCGACTTGACGCGCACTGATGCTGGAAGCATACTCTTCGACGGCTTGCACGGGGTCAGTGCCCGTTTCAGTGCACTGGCGGATGATGTTGATGATACGCGAGCCAATGACCACACCGTCGGCATGCTCGCCCACTTGAACAAAATGTTCACGCGTCGCAACACCAAAGCCCACGGCCAAATGCACCGTCGTGTGCTTGCGGATGCGCGCAACAAGGTCCGGCAGCGAGCGGCTCACTTCCTTTTGCTCGCCAGTCACGCCAAGACGCGACACGACATAGATGAACGAGTCCGTCACCTGCGACAGCAATTGGAGGCGCTGATCCGTGGTGGTGGGCGCAACAAGAGGCACATACGACAGACCATACTTGAGACACTTGCTGCGGAAGCTGTGCGACTCCTCGGGCGGCAAATCCACCATGATGAAGCCATTGACGCCTGCAGCCTTGCAGTCTTGCACCATCTTTTCTTCGCCATAAGCAAGAACAGGGTTGTAGTAGCCCATCATCACCAAGGGCACCGTCAAACCCTTGCTGCGCGCTTCCTTGACCATGTCCAAGCACATCGCCAGGTCCGTGCCGTGCTCGAGAGACATAGTGTTGGCAAATTGAATCGCAGGACCATCCGCCAAGGGATCAGTAAAGGGAATACCTGTAAAATGCAAAAAAAAAGCAAAAAATCAGCCATTGAATCCTCATGGTCAATCCAAAAAAAAAAAACTTACTTACCAAGCTCAATCACATCAGCACCACCCTTTTGGAGCGCGAGGAGAATGTCCACGGAAGCAGAAGGCGTGGGGAAACCAGCAGTGACAAACGTGACAAACGCAGGTCGATCTGTCAAAAAAAGAAAAAAACGCCATCAGCATCACACCGTTCTCGCTGTCGGTCCACTGGAGCTCCTGGACGACTTACTTTCTTTCTTGGCTTGTTCAAAGGTTTGACGCAAAGCAGCAGACATGATATAAAAGGTTGTGTAAAAGGAGGAAGGGGGGTAAAAAGTCTAAAGAAAACGAAAAAGAAAAGAGAAAAAAAAAGATCGCCTTTTATATCACGGACTTTTATGGTTTGGCGGCGCGCCAATGGCCCCGCTTGCCTTACCCCCGTCGCCCGCTGACATTCTGTCATGGCGGCGGGCACAGGAGTTAAATCTGCCTTGCTCCGTTGCCCAATCAGGCAATTCTCGCCATGACTCAAGGGTCGTCCTTTGCCTGCGGTCGCACAAATGGCCAATTGAACGTAACGCACCAGCCAAAAGCGCAGATCAACACCCCATTTTCCTCGGATGCACCCATTTGGCTCATATCATTCCCTTTCACCCCTTTTTTTTGACAGCTGATTAAAGCCCTTTCGGCCGTGAAGACAACAACCCACCCATCGGACAACCAATTCTCTCTGTCCATTCAATTCAGGCACGCGACCCAATTTATTTATTTTTATTTTTATTTTTTTTGCATAAAGTGCACATTCAACATGCACATTCAACATGGAATTGGCAATGTTGAAACGCGTGATTTGTTCTTCATGCGTTGTTTTTACAGTCTCTCGCTTTGCAATGCGGCACCAATTGCGCACGTTCGTCAAAGGCATCTCATCAATAAAGGTGATGCAAGTCAAAAAGAGCTCCATTTCTTTCTTTCTCGGCGAGAACGCGACCTGCCAAGTCGCAGTGAACCCGTGAATGAAGCAGTGCGATGCAGCGCTGCAAACGACTTGAATTTCAAGACATAGTTTGCTGAGCATTTGGCGACTTTGCCGCCAAGGCGCTCTATTTCACGTAAAAAGCAACGTAGCGCCGCAAAATGAACTATGCTGATTGCCGGCAAAGCTTTGACATTGTAGCACACTTGCCTCACGCACTAGGCAGTACAAATTTGGGACAGTTTGAACTAGTTTCTGGGAGAAACAGATTAAAATCAAGCATTTTAGCTGATTAATTAAAGAGCACAACCAGAAAACCAGGTGCTGTCCCGAAACGCATCACAGAGAGCATTGCCAAGCGCGAAACGCCGCATGGGCTACAACCCGCATCTGTCACAGATCGTGAGGAGCGCCATGAGCAAATCGAAAAATCAGCTCTGGTAAGCTCGCAAAACAAGAATCGAAAAACGGGTCCCCAGAAATCTTCTAAATTTACACACAAGGTGCATTGCGGGGAGAAACCACGTAAAAGGTCAAAAAAGAGTGGGATTGGTCTGCTAGTTGGCGAGTAATTCGTGACTTTCGATAAAACTTCAAGCGCGAATTTCACGGCAAGAACGCGCTCATAGATCCGTGTTGATGCGCATACTAGCAAGACAAACGATTTGATGATAAACATTTTTTTCTTCTGTTCGTCTCCATGTTGCATCTTACAAAACGCAACATGGTTACTCCAAACTAAAGAAAAAGCAAGATTTTCGCAAATTCAATAATTTCCTTTCTTTGTTGCGCATGTTCCTTTGTGACAAGGTGGGCACAAGGAGCAGAAAACCCCAAAAGCATAGGTGCACAATCGTTTGACTAGTTTATTAAATTGTTTTTGCGTCAAAAGTCACATTTTCATAATTTGATGGGGTTTTCACATCTTGCTTGACATATTAAATCAGGTATATAAGCAGGACAAAGGCCCTGGCCTCTGATGACCAGGGATTTTTAAATGCGCATAGCCCGTAAAAAGGTCGTGAGTATCTGCTGTTCTGGTAATGAATCGTAAAATGTACTCAAAATGCAATCTATGACGATGGTTTCCAGAAATTCCATCTCCGGTCCTATATTTGAGCTAGAGAATGCTGAACACAAAACTCCAACAGTCTCAAGTTTTTCACATCATACTGTAGATCTGATCGCTTAGACCTGACGAAATGCATTTGCATGAAATCAGGGCCAAATCAATCCTATGAAGGTTAACTCGCCGAGAACTTGACGCGATGTCTCCAAACCACAAGCGCTTTTACCGCGTTTGCCCGCCGGATCATTTGAGATAACTCACGTGTCGGGGCGCTCAGCCGTTGTCGCAGTACGAGACCAAATGGTGCTGGTCTTACCCCATTTACGCCTATAAAGCTAGTGCTTCATCAGAAACTTGTTCATCTAGTCCCAAATTTGGACCAATTGAAGGAAGACCCCATCCTTCAGCTGTGTTAATTTTTTTCGCGAATCGGATCACTCTGCCTCGAGAAATCTCGAGATTCGTGTTTATTAGTGAAAACCCAGCGCCAAACAATATTTTACACGTTCCTCCCGATGAGCCTCATCATCTGGCTCCAAGTTAAGACCAATTGATACTTGACTCAAAAATTCGATGATTCCAAGTTTTTCCGCAAATCGAATCTCTCAGTCCTGACAAATTGCATATTTTACAAATTCAGGGCCAAAACAGGATCAAATCGATCTCTGTGAGCTAACTCTCCGAGAACTTGAAGCGATGTCCCCAAACCACAAGCGCTTTTACCTTGTTTGCCCGCTGGTTTATCTGAGGTGACTCACGTGTCGGGGCGTTCAGCCGTTGCTGTGGTACGAGACCAAATGGTGCTGATCTCCCCCCTTTTACGCATATGAAACTGGCGCGTCATCAGAAACTTGCTCATCCGGTCCCAAATTTGGATCAGTTAATGGTAAACCCAATTCTCCAACTGTGTTAATTTTGTTCGCGAGTCGTATCACTCAGTCTTGAGAAATCTCGAGATTTGTGTTTGCTAGTGAAACCCCAGCGCCAACGTAATATTTTACGCGTTTCTCACAATGAGCCTGACCGCATGACTCCAAACTTATACAAGTTGGTATTCGACTCAGGGCTTCATTGTTTCCATGTTTTTTAATAAATCAGATAACTCAACCCTAAGAAAATACACTTTGCATAAATTCAGGGCTATTTTTGCTGTAAGAAAAAAACAAAATTGATGAAATGGTGGCTATGGGTCCTCAGACCTTGCTCAAACTTACACTCACGATAAACGGGAGAGTAAATATGTCAAAATAGCAACAAAGAGGGCTGTTCAATTATTCATTGAAGAGCAATGGGCGAAATTAGTATAAAATAGGATAGATTTAAATTAAACCGCAAATTGCACAGGAAAAACGCAGTCGAAAAGCCTCGCTGACCCGTATATGAGAAAGAGGCACTCCGCAAGCTTGGATTTGATTAGAAACAGATGCGTGTATTGCGACGTTTGACGCGGTTTATCACGCACTCAAAATGTCGACTGTGTGCTTTTGTGTCAAATCTCCCAATTATTTTCATTGATCACCAATGTTCACGTACGCAGCAAGCCATACCCTTTCTGTTGATGTGCGTTTCCCAGTGATACAGATGCTTTTCATTGCTATGATCTTGGCCTATGCGAAAATAGAATTTTTAGAGCAGTTTACGGCAAAACGAGCCAACGCACCATTGCTTTTCATTAAGCTTTCGTCTGTGAATGAGATGTGTCTACTGTAGCATGTAGTTGAATGGCGTGGCAATCTGACGGCTAAAATCGATCAATTTCAATTGACGACTATATCCCTTGGAAATTTCGCATTTTTTGTAATGGTTATTGCGCGCCATCCAGTGACAGCAGAACTGCTGCATTGCTAGGCTCAATTGATAAGAAAACGCGTGCATGTTCTTTTTAAACAAGAAAATGTTCATATGGCTACAGTAGTCATTACATTGACAAACGGTCCAGAAAACACGTGAAACACTCGAATTGTAGCATTCTCAGTGATCACCTACAATACCAGTCGTAAAACAATAGTCCATAATATCCGCGGCATTATCCTCTTGTGCACCCCTTATGTAAGATCTCTCTAGCAACTTGAATGCGCCATCAAATTAAACATTGACGGGGTTTTTACCCAATCGTGGATTATGTTAAGATCAAATTAAAGTTTAGGTGACACCAAATGGTCAATCCGTTCCCATCATTTTGAAGAAAATCATTATTTTCCGTCATTTGTGTATTTTTGTGAGCGATTTATCATTGAATCCGGGGAAACATCCAATTTACGATGTGTAACTCTTGCCACGCGCCGCAAACTTGTTATTGAAAGAAATTCTCCACGTCTACATTTATAAATGCATTCCGTCTCCTGTGCTCGCCGCGCATCAGTATCTTTTTGTTTCTTGATTTCATGTCTTTAATGCCTGCTCTAGCTAAAATCTTGACCCTGGGACTTGCCGCTCTGGCATGTCTTGAATCTCTAGCTCATGCGGTGCCAATGGAAGGAAAAAAATATCAAACTCGTAAGGTTTTTATTTTTTTCTATTCGTTATAACGCGTCATTGTAAAATAGACACACACTTGGCCCGCAGCTCGAATAGCTCCAGTCATTTTTCCTGGGATAGCTACTCGTTCAAGGTTGATGGCGAGCGCGTCTTCATTTGGGGCGGCGAAATGCACCCGTTCCGTCTTCCCAGTCCTAATTTGTGGAAAGATATTTTTGAAAAGCGTGAGTAACCTTTTTTAAAGAGCGGATAATTGCCTACATGCACTCATTTCCTTGTTAATGCAGTCAAGGCCACTGGTTTTAACGTGGTTCAACCGTATTTCCATTGGGGTTTCCACAGCTGGAACAGCAACACAGGTAAAAATCGCTTTTACTCCCTTGCTGCCCCCTTTTAACGTGATATTTGCCCATGTAATAGTGGATATGACGGGCATCCGTGACGTTGAAGCCTTTTTGAAAATGGCTCAAGAAACGGGCATCTATGTTTCAGCTCGCCCTGGACCATACATGTAAGAAATGCAGCAACAAAAGGTGGCGTTTCTAATTTTTTGAGTATAGCAATGCTGAGACCACGGCTGGTGGTTTTGCCTTGTGGACCAAACCATTGAATGCTTCCAGCCGCACCGACGATCCAGAATGGACAGCTGCTTGGAAGCCCTATATCACCAAGATGGCCGAATTGCTGGAAGAGTATCAATATCCTAAGGGCCCTGTAAGCTTCAGGCTGTCATTCATAGCAGACCGTCATTTACATGTTTTTACAGGTCATTATGTTACAAATTGACAATGAGTTCCTTGCAGCGGAGGACACCAATCGCGAATACATGACGCTTCTTGAACAAACGTACAAGGATGCCGGCATTTATGTCCCCACGTTCCACAATTCCCCTGGTGACTTTTATAATCCTTGGACGGGTGGCAAGGGAGCGCCTGATTTGCTCGGCTATGACTTGTATCCTCTTGGTAAGATGACACGAAGAATTGGCCCCGTAAAACGCGTTCTAACGCCTCTCAGGTTTTGGCTGCCCCGTGAATTATACGGATTGGACCAATTTTTACAACCCTCCATTGGCTTCAATCACGCAATACAAGGCTGACACGCCGGGTATGTACAAAGAGCATGATAAAAAAAACGAGATTTCTTTAACGAATCGCTTCTTTGCATAGTCTTCTTGCCGGAATATGGTGGCGGTGCTTTTGACAACTGGGGTGGCAATGGCTATGAATACTGCCGCTTGCACACAAATGAAAATTATAATCGTGTTTTCTATCGTTGGAACCTGGAATGGGGTAAAAATCAATTTAAACTAGAAAAATCCAAAACACTCATTCTTTCCATTAGGCATGACAATGCAATCAACCTACATGACCTATGGTGGCACAAATTGGGGTCACTTGCGCTTCCCTGAGGATTACACGTAAAGGAAAAAAAGACACCATTCAAGGACAAAAACACGCTCACGCATCTTTTTTTTTTTAAAAAAAAAATAGTTCATATGACTATGGTGCGCCCATCACGGAATCACGCCAGCTCAGCAACCGCACATACGAGATGAAGCTGTTGGGCTATTTTTTTGCCACAGCTAAGGACCTTTTGCAGACAGAAAAGGTCAATGGCACCGTTTCAAGCAGCCTGGTCACGGATGTCGTGCGTGTCAATCCTGAAACCAAAGCAGAATTCCACATTGTGCGTCACACCGATATGACAAGCTTGGCTGACACCAAGTTTTCCATGTCAATTGGCAACGTCAGCGTTCCTCAAGAGCCCAACACATTCATCCGTCTCAATGGGCGCGATTCAAAGATTCTGTCTGCCAATCTCAACTTTTTGGGCCAACATCTGGTCTATTCGACCACGGATGTGCTGACCTGGGGAACCATTGACGACAGTGACTATTTGGTGCTGCACGGTCTTGCCGGTGAGCAGGGCGAAGTTGTGCTGCGTCTGCCTTCCGATTCCAAGCCCAAAGTCAAGTTCTTTGGCGGCCACTCGACAAATTCGTCTGTGTCTGACTCGCAGCTGCGCCTCAACTACGTGGTGGACGGTAAATGAATAGTCGAAAAGGAGGCCAATATTGTCGACACCATTATTCATCGACCATTTTTGAAATAATTTGCAAAAATCAGGTCTTTTCCCCATTGAAATTACCCATGCTGGCAAGCCATTGACCATTTTGGTGGCCGATTTGAAGAATGCTTATCACATGTGGCGCTTGGACACGCGCTATGGCCCCGCGTTTGTGTTTGGCAGCGTAAATTTTTCAAAAAAAAAAAAAAAAAGAACTGATGGAAAAGCTCATATTCTTCATCAACAGTACCTCGTCCGCGGCGAATCATCCACATCTGGAAAGACATTGGCGCTGCGTGGCGATGCCGATGCCGCCGACACGTTGGAAATCTTTGGATCCAAGAAATTCAAGGATGTGAGCTGGAACAATCGTCATCTGAAGATCAAAAAGAGCCAGTATGGATCGTTCAAGGCAAAGATCGAAGGACCACCAGCCGCGGTCGTGCCCAAATTGAGTGGATGGACTGTGGGCCATGAGGCACCCGAAGCAACAGCGGAATTTGATGACAGCGACTGGGTCGTGGCAAATAAGACCAAGACATTCAACCCCATTCAGCCCCCTGCTGGCCAGAACGTGCTCTATGCCGACGATTACGCTTTCCACGTGGGCCATCTGTGGTATCGTGGCCATTTCGAGGCGACCGGGGACGAAACAAAGCTCAATATCACTGTGCAAGGCGGCAGCTACTCGATCTACTCTGCCTGGCTCAATGGCGACTACATTGGCACATTCCAATCGTCCGGTTCGGCCAAGCCCAATGTGCTGGATCTACCCTCAGACGCGCTTGTGGTCGGCAATAGTGTCGTGTCAATTCTGGTGGATGCGTAAGATTTAGAAAAAAAATTGCAAATCATCTTGTTCAGTTTTTTTCCTTTTAAAACTAGAATGGGCTCGGACGAAAGTGGATGGCCCTCAGATGTATTCAAAGCATATCGTGGTCTTCATGCTGCCAATCTTTTGACAAAGTCCGGATCGTCCAAGACAAAGATTACGTGGAAGCTGCAAGGCAACTTGGGTGGCACGGACATCGTCGACACGCACCGCGGTACCTTTAATACCGGCGGGAAATTCGGTGAGCGCAAGGGTTGGCATTTGCCTGGCTTCCCTGCCACCAAGGCCAACAATTTCACCACTGGCGTGTCATTGCCTCACGAGTAAGAAAAAAAAGTCATGCTTGCTATTCGATTTAACCCTTTTTCTCTTTCAAATTCAGCTTTGGCAAGGCCGGCATCGCATGGTATTTCACCAATTTTACGCTCAATTTCCCCAAAAACACAGACAATCCGCTCGTGGTGTCCTTTGACAAGCCTGCCGCTGACGAACACTATCGCGCCGAGTTTTTCCTCAATGGCTGGAACTTTGGCAAGCTCATCACGGACTTGGGCCCCCAATTCGACTTCCCTGTGCCTCCTGGAATCCTCAACACGAATGGAGTCAATCACTTGGCCATTGCTGTGCATGGCCTCAACAAGGACGCCAACACGTTTGCCGATGTCAAGCTCAAAGTGCTTGCTTCATACACTTATGGCGGTCCTGCATGGGTCCAAACCGAAGCCCCTGACTTTGATGAGAAGGTAAAATTTGAAAATCTATTGATTTTATTTCGTCAATTCTCATTTTTTTTTTTTTTGTTTTTTTAGGTCTACGGTTTGTCTGCATCCTTCTAAAATCTGCTCCACATACAATAAAGCCTACACTATCTTTTATTTGATTCATTTACTGTACACATGGTTAATTTGATTTTGTTCAGGTTTATGGCTTCATCGTGACTATTCTATCAAGCAAAGTGACTAATCAATGGCAAACATGAATGAGATGAGGGAGATAGAAATGTACAATCGTTCCTGGCGTAGCGCTACCCATGCTCATAAAGAAAATTCGTCCAATCGAAAATTTAAGTTAGCAATTTTGCACATTTTGCACATTTGTGCGTCTTTTTTCAATGATAAAATTGTACTGATGCTGACCGACCAGATAGGCCAAACTAAATACCAAGTTTTGTGGGCAGTAGCGACGCGCTACTTGCCCGAGTTGCCTTGGAAATGTGGACTTACATGTAAAACGGCCATTTTGTGATAAATACACTTCATATGCTCAATATATAGAGGGGTTCGATAGCTGCTTTTGCGCGCAAGGATTGGATCCAGCTGTGGTGTAATTTTTAGGGCACATTGTATTGTACAAACGCGGTCAAATCACGCTTTGTAAAATAGGGAATTCTGTGAATGCCATTTAAGCGGGGGCTTTTTGGAAACCTATGAAATTTCGACGCGCCCGTGTGCATCAGTGTCGTGGTCACTGAATGCGCACAGTTTTGTCCCTACAGCGTGTCTCATTGCCAAGCACTCGTCGATTGTCCCCATTTTCACTAAAATCCGCTTGTTCTCGACTTTTACCCTATTCAATCGGCTTGAAATTTTGTCAACAACTGGGGTACGAGTTGCCATTTATCTTTGTTACATATAGCAAATACGTCAATGAAGTAAAAACCAAGATAATCCAAGAATAGTAAAAATATTTAAGCTTTTTTACGTTGTGTGTCCTCTGCATTAAAAGGGTTACCTGAAACCAGGTGCAATGCACGGTGCGCGTTGCCTACTACAACGTTGGTGCTATCAATTAAGCAGTGAAATGGCGTGGAAGAGAGTTGTACTTGATCAACAAATTAAAAAATAGATTTAGTGTGTTTTCAAGTGGTATTTCCTAACCAAATCTCTCGAAACCAAGAGCAATGCGTAGATTGCGTTGGCTTGCACGACTTTTCATCTGAAGGCAAAGCGCCGCGGTACTTAAGAAAAAAATGGAACAAAAAAAGGCCATGTTTTTTGAGTAATTTGCATCTTGTGTGCGTCTTTTCAAAGTAAACTGTTAAGCAACGTACAGCAATACGCCGAGCGCGCCTCGCTTGCAATTTCGTATCTTGTATCAATGGCTACAATGAAAGGTTTGTGATAAAAATATGACTTTTTCAACAATTGAAGCTTGTCTTCTCTTACTTTTTTTTTTCAAAGCATTGCAGCGTTTGATTCGACTATTGTGAAGTGCTTAGGACAAGTCATTCTACGCATTGCTCTTGGTTTCGAGAGATTTGGTTAGAAAAAATCTCATGAAAACACACCAAATCTATTTTTTAATTTGTTGAACTAATGCAACTCTCTTCCACGTCATTTCACTGGTTCACTGAAAGCACCAAAGTTGTAGTTGGCAATGTGTGCTCCATATTGCACCTGGTTTCAGATGACCACATTCATGCAAAGGGCTCGCAGCATACAATGCGCTTGGATTATTGTGCAGTTTTTGCTTTAACTCGGTTTTTGCTTTATTGGCGTTCCTTGCTACACATAGTAAAACCAAATTGCAATACGGTCTCTTGTGGTTTACAAAGTTTCAAGCCGCACGAATAACGAAAATGTCGAGAACAGGCGATTTTTATTGAAAATGACGATAATCGACGCGTGCTCGCCAATAGGATTCGCCGCTGAGATAAAACTACATGGATATAGGAGCCACAATGCGGATGCACACGGACGCGTCGAAATTTCACCGGTTTTCAAAAAGCCCCCGCTTAAATGGCTTTCGCAGAATGCCTTATTTTATATAGCGCGATTTGACCGCGTTTGTACAATACAATGTGCCCTGAAATTCACCCCACATCCGGACTCGCGACTTGCGCACAAATGCCGCCCTCGAGCATCGCTGTCATCCTGAAACATGGCGTTTGACACCCGATAAATCGATGTTGACAAGGTTTCATGGTGCTTCTCGTCCATTGAAGCCCAGAAGAGGGCGCACTCGATGAGTGGATATTCTCTTTGAAGAATAATAGTAAATGGGACCTTCTGTAGGATGAATTGCAAGGGCATGTCGCGACAAAATTAATATTAGGCGCCAAATGGCGGGATTGTTGCCTTTTGTGCCGTTGCACCATGTCAATGCAGGGTCCATTTGTGACAAAATGGCCTTGGCGTGTGCTGTCGCACAAGGCTATTTTATTTTTATAATTGCGGTAGCGTGTATTTGGGGGCTGCGCTAGCATACTTTAAGTCGGGCAAGCTATTTTTCCCTTCCACGTGAAACCTGTAAGAAACAGGAAGGATGGCAGCCTGATTTTTTGTGTGTGTGCACGCGCGCCGCAAAAATAAAAATCAATTCTGTGGCGCTGTGACACTCTGTGCGTGTGTGGATGGCGTCTTTGGGACGACAATTGAGCGTCCGCCTGCCTGTTTTATATGAATTTGACCGTCGTGCGCCACTGCATCGCCTCAATTGGACGAATTGAGGCAAGTTGTCGCAAAAAAGGGGCAGTCATGAAGATGGGGGAGTCAAGAAAACGGGGTGAGGGGACGGCAAAACCACGGCAACGTGCGCGTGTTTCATGTGTCTTGGCCAAAAAGACGCGCACCGAATCTCGGCTCGCTTGTCCCCCCCCTGATGATGACAGCAAGCGCGTCATCCCAGTCTTGCCCTTGTGACCAATTAAAGTCTAGTGCCATTTAAGCGGGCGTGTGCGCGCGTTTTTCGACTTTTTTTGCGGGGGAATGAAAAAAATAAGGTTGGTGTTGTGCTACATTGCACCAATCTGAGCTGCTTAAATTGCATCAGCAGCCAGCCTAATTTGCGTGATTGTTTGGGTGGCAAAGGAATTGGGTTCGACAATCGTCAATTGAGGTTGTTTGATGGTGAAGATGAAAACGTTTTATTGCACATTATTATTAAGAAAGAGGAAAGGGAAGCGAGAGAGGGAATAAAAGGGAAATTTACAAAAAGGGCAGAAAAGTGAGGAAGGGAGAAGGTCTGAGAGGAAAAAAAAAAAAAAAAGCATCGTAGGGGATCGTGTCTTGAGAAGACTGAGACATGGCTTAGTGGATGAGGATTGAAAAAAAAAGAAAAAAACGTATTTTGTTTCTTTGGTAATTGAATGCGTGGCCGAGATGCGACGCGTGTGGCCGGTAGTGTGCGTCGCGGCAATGCCCGAGGAGCGGCGTGCATGCGACGAAGATGGGCTTGGCTGCGGCAATGGCGTGGATGCAGTTTTTGTAGGGGTTGTGCTTGTGGAATTGCCGGATGTTGGGTATGGTGTGTGCTCAGGGGTATGCAGATCGACGCGAATGGACAGCTTGCTGCTGTCATTGGTCATGTCCATGGATTTCGTATGCACCTGGTTACCCAAAAAGTGCCAATTAAGCGTGAGACAACAAACCTTTGAATTTTTTCATAGGTTTCTTTCTTACCGGCAAGTACGAGTCATTGCGGTCTCGTCGGTGGAAGCGCTGTCAAGAGAAAACCAAGAAGGAGTGGTTAATTAAAAAAAAAAAAAAGAGGGAGTGTCAAAAGGGTGAAAGATCGCCGCGAAAACTCCTTTTTTTTTGGAAGGACGGTCCATACCTTGTTGGACGCCTTGTAAAGCAAGCCCAAAAGGACGATGATGGCCAACATGGGCACCTTGTAATGCGAGGATGCTGTAGAGGAGGCATTGGTGGTGGAGGCGGCGGTAGCAGGCTGTAATGGTGCCTCATTGATAATAGAGGGGGGCTGTTGGTCTTGTTGCTTCTGCTGTTGGTCTTGATTCTGGTTTTGGGTGTCATTTTCGTCGTCATGCACATGGTCAGGGTGGCCGTCGTCGTCGAGGAGGCCGTCGTCAGCGACTTGTAGGGCATCGTCGGCATTGGCAAGCAATTCATCGACATCATCGTGTGAAGCGGCGGGGTCGGCGGGGTCGTGGACATGTGCAGCTTGCGGAGAATGGTCGTGTTCATGATCATCCTGGTCTTCCAAGTTGGGTGGGGCGATCAATGGGTCGTCGGGCCACTCAAGGGGCGCATCCTTGAGACTGGCGTCGAACAAAAGCTGGTCGAGGTCGATGTCTTCGTCATTTTTAAAGGGCAATGGCTCTTCGTCGTCTTCATACAGATAATCATCAATGTCATGCAAGTCCTGGTCATCCTCGTCGTCGCCAACAAGGAATTCCTCCTCGCCCAGCTCGTCGCCTTCCTCATCCTCGGGCGTGGCATCGGGTGCAAAGCCATAATAGTCTAGCGGCTCATTGTCAATGTCAAACGCAGTGGATTGATCAATATCATCTTCGTCTTGCTGTTCAACGTCATCCTCTGTCTCGTCCTCGAGCAGCTCGTCGTCCAAAAAATAGTCGGGCGCGCTGTCTTCCACGGAAACAGGTGCCCCAAGCGCCGTTCCGTCTTGCTGTTGCTGTGGCTCGTCTACTTGTTGCTTTTGCACGTCCTGTGCTTGGACCGCAAGCACACAAAACAAGACAAAAAGCAGCTTGTAATATAACGGTATCATAGGGGGGGGCAAAAAAAGAAGAAAAAACAAGCAAAAGAAACAGAAAAAAAAGAGTGGGAAAAAAAGGGGGTAAAAGAAAAGAGTGTGAAAATCTTACGGTTTTTGGTTCCTGTGATCTCCCTTTTATTTGCGGGGGTTGAATCCCAGCCCTCCATCGCGACTGGTTCAATCAAAACAGTCATCCTTTTGTAGGTGCGCGCCTGAGCTCTCCTTTTTGAGCCAAGCCGGTCTTCCGTGGATGCCATTGCTGCTTTCTCTCACATGCCACTGGGAAAAAAAGACAGGGCCAAAAAAAAAAAAAAAAAAAAAAAAAAAAA
>KV441875.1:99328-112831 GCA_001650995.1 Gongronella sp. w5
TTTTTTTTTTACCCATTTTTTTTCGCAATCCCAGCCGTGACCCCAGCGCAGCTACGCGACTTGCAGGCCAACGCCAAGAATATTCGCAACATTTGTATTCTTGCGCATGTCGATCATGGCAAGACAACGCTGTCAGACTCGCTGCTTGCCACCAATGGCATTATTTCGTCCAAGATGGCGGGCAAGGTGCGCTACCTCGACTCACGCGAGGACGAACAAGAGCGCGGCATTACCATGGAGTCCAGTGCCATCAGTCTGTATTTTAAACTGGTCAAAGCCGCGCAGGCCGAAGGTAAAGGAGAAAAAAGAAGAAAAAAAGGGCGATCAATGCGCAAAAATCAAGCGAGACGCGCTCATTCACGCCTTTTTTTCTGTCTCTGTCTCTGTCTCTCTAAAAGAATCGCCCGTGACGAGCGAATACCTGATCAACCTGATTGATTCGCCGGGTCATATTGATTTTTCGTCGGAAGTGTCGACAGCGTCGCGTCTGTGCGACGGTGGCCTTGTTTTGGTGGATGTCGTTGAGGGCATTTGCTCGCAGACGATTGTGGTGCTGCGCCAGGCGTGGATTGACAAGGTCAAGCCCATCCTTGTGCTCAACAAGATCGACCGGCTGATTGTGGAGCTGCAAATGACCCCATTGGAGGCGTATTTGCACCTCAACAAGATTCTCGAGCAAGCCAATGCCGTGATGGCCACATTTTTCACGGGCGATTGGATGGAGGACGAGGCGCGCAAGGTTGTCCAGCAAAAGGATGAGCAGCAAGTCGACCACGATGACGTCAATACCACCTACGATTGGAGCACAGAGGAGCGTGATGACTCGGACATCTATTTTGACCCCACGCGTGGCAATGTTGTCTTTTCTAGTGCCATTGACGGCTGGGCCTTCCGGTAATACAGCGCGCATAGACACCATGTGGACGCGTGTCAACTCAATTTGTTTTTATTTTGTATAGCATCCAACAATTTGCCGCCATTTACGCGAAAAAGCTCGGTGTCAAGGATACCGCGTTGCAAAAGTGTCTGTGGGGCGATTTTTACTTTGATCCAAAGACCAAGCGCGTCCTCCAGCAAAAGCATCTCAAGGGCAAATCACTCAAGCCCATGTTTGTGCAATTCGTTCTCGACAACATCTGGGCCGTTTATGAAAGCGTGACGCAACAGTAAGAAAATGAAGAAATTGAGAGGGCCAATTGGTCTCATGGTTTCTCTTTCTCTCTTTTAGGAACCGAGAGCGCACGGAAAAGATTGTCAACGCACTGAATATCAAGGTGTTGCCGCGCGATCTGCGATCACGCGACACACAGACGCTGCTGTCGGCCATTTTCTCGCAATGGCTCCCTCTATCGACATGCGTCTTGCTGACGATTGTGGGTCAGCTGCCGCCACCATCCGATGCCCAAAAGCTGCGCCTGCCCAAGATCTTGTACCCCGACAACCCGCAGGATCACCAAGAGCCTGCAAATGACGTGGAAAACGCGCTTTACGCGTGCGACACCAGTGATACCGCGCCTGTTGTGGCGTACGTCAGCAAAATGTTTGCAGTGCCGGCCGATTTGATGCCCGAGAACCGTCGCAAGCCATTGACTGCCGAGGAAATGCGCGAGCGCGGACGTCAGCAGCGCCTGCTGCGCCAGCAACTCGCCGACCAGGGCGTCACTTTGCAAGACGACAACCAAGACGCGTCCGGTGCCATGTTTGATCTGCCATCACGCGACAATGAGCAAGAAGACGACGATCAACAGCAACAGCAACAAAAAGAAGCGTCGGGCGAGCACATGATTGGGTTTGCGCGTCTTTATTCGGGCACCATCCGCGTCGGGCAAAAAATGCACGTTTTGGGCCCAAAGTACGACGCGAGTCAGCCGGATAAGCATTGCACGGAGATCGAAGTCAAGGCGCTGTATCTGATCATGGGCCGCGAATTGGAGGCGCTCGATCAAGTGAGCGCAGGCAATGTGTTTGGCATTGCGGGGCTCGAGGGTCATTTGCTCAAAAACGGCACACTCACATCTACTCTCGATGTTGGCAATCTGGCCACGGTCTCGTCCGCCGAGGCGGCTCCCATTCTGCGCGTCGCCCTCGAGCCCGAGGATCCGACCGAGATGGACAAGCTCGTCGAGGGCTTGCACTTGCTCAACCAGGCCGATCCTTGTGTTCAGGTTATGATCCAGGAGACCGGTGAGCACGTCATCCTCACAGCAGGCGAATTGCATCTGGAACGATGCCTCAAGGACCTGCGCGAGCGATTCGCACGCATCCATATCCACGTGTCGGAGCCAATTGTTCCCTTCCGAGAGACTATCGTCATCAATCCCGAAGTGCCTCTTGTGAAACAACTTCAACAAGCACCCGTTGCCGCATTGGACGACCATCATCAGCAGCCAAACACCCCAGTGTCGGTGCCTCGCGGCACATTTACTCTCGCCGCCGCCCAGAATGCCATCTCTCTCAAAGTTCGCACCGTGCCATTGCCTGCCAATGTTACCGATTACCTGACACGCCATACCACCACCATCAAATCCATCGTCGACCAGAAACTCGCACGCCATCGCCGCATTGCCCCTGTCAACGACGACGACCAGCCAAGCTTGGCCTTGCAAGACGCCAGCCAGGACAAGGTCCTCTCCGCACAAGAATTCCAGCAAGGACTCCGCGCCGAATTCAAAAAGGCCCAGCAAAACCACGACCCATTGGCCTCGGTCTGGGACGACATTGTCGATCAGTAAGGGCCCGTCCCTGAAAAAAAAAAAAAAAAAAAAAAAAAAAAAAAAAAAAAAAGGGCTTTTCTTTTTTTTTCCCTTTTTTTTTTTTTTGTGACTCATGTTCTTCTCTTTATTAGAATTTGGGCCTTTGGTCCGCGTCGCATTGGCGCTAATTTGCTGATCAACCGCGTCAATGGCTATGAGCGTCGTTCTTTCTTTGATGTCGACCGTGCTGCTGCCTCCTCGAGTGCGGCTGTAACCGACGATATCGATCGCTTGGACATCAATGCCTCTCCAGCTCCGGTCGCGGATGGCGCCGACCACACGCTCGCATTATCGGACCTCGATTTCCACATCCATACCGCGTTCCAATTGACCACGCTGTCCGGCCCGCTCTGCGCAGAGCCCATGACCGGCGTGTGCTACATTGTCCAGGACGTCAAAATCGACGCAAACGCGATACCCGATGGCCGCACGCGTCTCGGCCTCATCCAGGGCCAGGTCATCTCCACCATGCGCGACGCTTGCCGCCAAGGTTTCTTGGACTGGTCCCCACGCCTGCTTCTCGCCATGTACACATGTGATATCCAAGCGAATGGTAAGAAAAAGAGAAAAAAAAAGTGGCCAATTGGACAAAATGCTCATCATTGATCTTTTTTTTTTTTTTTTTTGCGCCAGCCGAGGTGCTTGGGCGCGTGTACAGCGTGATCAACAAGCGCAAGGGCAAGGTGGTGTCCGAGGACCTCAAAGACGGCACGCCTTTTTGGCAAATCAAGGCATTGCTCCCCGTCGTCGAGAGCTTTGGCTTCTCCGATGAGATCCGCAAACGAACATCCGGTGCCGCCAGCCCCCAGTTGGTGTTCAGCGGGTAAATTTGCATATAAAAAAAAAGGCAAATCACGCACTCACCTCGAACAATTATAGGTTTGAAATGCTCGACCAAGATCCCTTTTGGGTGCCCACTACCGAGGAGGAACTTGAGGATCTGGGTGACAAGGCAGATCGCGAAAATCTCGCCAAAAAGTACATGGAGACCGTGCGCAAGCGAAAAGTAAGCAAAATGCATGGGGAAAAAAAGGGAGAGATGGCGCAGCACCGCCTTTTTTGTGCTTTTCCTGACTTTTTTTTTTTTTTTTTTTGTGTATGTGTAGGGCATGTTTGTCGAAAAGAAGCTGGTCGAGCACGCTGAGAAACAGCGCACGCTCAAGCAGAAATAGACGCCATTCACGCACACTCGCCTTTGATCTTGTTCATCTCTTCATCGCGCTGCATCATGCCTTCATTCTCTTTTTTTCTCTCATCCCAGTATTATTTAACCTCATCGTGTACGAAACAGCAATAAAAAATATAATTTCATATCAGATTGTATCATACTGTAGCGATGCCACATCGAAATTGAATCGAGAAATGGGAAAAGAGGGGATTCAAAAAATAAAAAAAGGGAATGTGTGGCACATTCAGCGAACCACGCCGCTGTATGATATCATATCCCCCATGAAGGTCCATGACATGATACAGTATCACAGGCGGTGTACAGTAGCAGAAAAAAAAGCACTTTCCAGAAAGCAACAGCAAAAAAAAAAAAAAAAAAAAAAAAAAAAACAGGAAAAGTACGCAAGCAATGGCGAAAAAGATCGCGTTCAGTCGACGTGCGCTGCGTGCTGTCTGTACACTCGGTCCCACCAGTTTTGGAAGGTACACTTGTCAAAGGCAAAACAAAAAGTAGGCTCAGCTGAGGCTGAATTTTTACTGCCAAAACGATAAAAAAAGGGGGAAACGCGGCGGTATCGCACACTTGACTATTTTCTTCCCCACTTTATTTATCGTATTTATTTCTCACCCAGACTATTTAAATCATGGATATAGATGCGTGCATCGAGTCCATCAAGAACTGCAGATACCTTCCTGAAAATGACATGCGGCTGCTTTGCAACAAGGTAAAAATTGTCACCGCATACATCTTTGCCGATTTTGTGCTGACGACAGTGAGAACCTTTGTGTGCTTGTTTCTTGTGGCGTTTCACCTAGCTCAAAGAAATCTTGGCCGAGGAGTCGACTGTCGTGCCTGTACATACCCCTGTCACCCTTTGTGGTGATATTCATGGCCAGTTTTACGACCTGCTCAAGCTGTTCGAGGTTGGCGGCGATATTCCCTCAACGTCGTATATCTTCATGGTATGAAAGCGAGCCGGCCAATTTCTCAGGCCCAGCTCTTCCCGACAACCAATTTGCGTGAGAGGCGCGGTCTCACATTTTTTTTCATTTTCTTTTAGGGCGATTTTGTCGACCGTGGCCGCTATTCCTTAGAGACGCTCACGTTGCTTTTGTTGCTCAAAGTCAAGCAAGTATACCACGCCAACAAAGCGATTTGGAGCTTACACGCCCTTTTTTTTCTTTTTTTTTTTTTTTTTACAACGTCAGGTACCCCGATCGCATCACATTGACAAGGGGCAATCACGAATCGCGCCAAGTGACTCGCGTCTATGGATTTTACGGTAAAGTGGGCGACCATTGCGGACGACAGTGCATGATTTGCACTAAATTGCGCTCAATTGCACATGCACGCGTGCAAAACTCTGATGTTTGCTGCCTTTTTCTCGTAGACGAGTGCTTGACCAAGTACCAGAGCGCCAAGGTGTGGGAATGGTGCTGCACTGTGTTTGATTACCTCCCTTTGGCCGCTGTAAAAAACCACTTTTACGCTGGTTTCCAGGAGAAAGCTCATTTTACAACTCATTGCACCCTGTTTTAGATCATCGATGACTCTGTGTTTTGCGTGCACGGTGGCCTATCGCCCGAGCTACCGTCCATCGATTCAATTCGGTGAGTCTCGTTATATTTTTTTTTCTGTTTTGCGCGTCTTTGCTCATGCTTCTTTTTCAGCACACTCTTTCGCATGCAAGAGCTGCCACAGACAGGTGGTCCCTGTGGTAAGAGTGACGATGGCCCAGGGCTAGCTTTTTTTTTTTATATCTGTGATATATCTGTGACACGTTGCAATTGAGAGATCAATCCTCTTTTTTTTTATAGATTTGCTATGGTCGGATCCTGAGTCTCAAGTAGAATCCTGGGCAATCAGCCCAAGAGGAGGAGGCTTTCTCTTTGGTCATTTGCCGACAGACGCGGTAAGGCGGCCACGCGAACGCGACGCGCAATAATGCAAAGACGCGTCGAAAAACAAACAAATGCAGGGCCTCGAGTGCTCATTATTGCCTTTGTCATCTTTTCTACATACTAGTTTTGCCACAACAATGATCTGCAATTGATCGTGCGCAGCCATCAATTGGTGGATGATGGCTACAACTTCCCCTTTCCCAACAAAAACTTAGTGACGCTGTGGTCGGCGCCCAATTACTGGTAAAACGCGCACTTTTTTTCTTTTTCCCGTCGTCGTCGTGGCCCCTGAGCATCGTATCTCATGCTTTTATTACTCAATTAGTTACCGATGTGGCAATTTGGCGGCAATCCTCAAGGTGCCCGACGACCGGCCTGTCGAGGACTCGGACTTTAGGATATTCAGGGAAAACGAAGTACAAGGCGACGCAAGCTACACTGCAGGGCCTGGCAGCCAGTATTTTTTATGATCCGTTCGCCATCGACGCGTCGCATTTTGTCATTCTCTCGTGTTGTTTTATTTTATTTGTAGCGCAAAAATCGTGACCTCAGTCTTTACTGTATTTGAAAATAAAAAATCAAGCTTCTAAAGGACTCTTGGGACGGAATTCAGGGGTGGGAAAAAAGGGGGAATGAGCAAGTGTTTAAAAAAAAAAAAGGTGAGGGGAGAGTGAAAAAAAAGAGAGCAAAGACAGACACGCTAATGCGCAAACGTGGAATCAAATGAGGGCTAGAGAGCGAGGAGACTTGCCCAAGAACGGAGAAAGACAAAAGGAGAAAAGAGAGGGAAAGGGAGAGTTACAAAAGAATACATTTCCTGGGCTTCTTCTTGACAGGGGGTTCCAGCGCGGCGACAATGGCTTCGTCAAAGACATTCTTCAAGCCCTTTTGCGTGAGCGCCGAGCACTCGACGTACTTGACGGCGCCAAGCTCGCGCGCCAATCGCTCGCCGGCGTCAAAGGTGATGGGTCGCTGTCGCTGTCGGAGCAGCTTCTCATTGACATTCGGGTCGTCGCGCAAATCGATTTGCGTGCCCACAATCAGGCAAGGCACGCCCGGGCAATGGTGGTGCACTTCGGGGAACCACTTTTCCTTGACGTTTTCAAACGACGCAGGCGATGTCACCGAGAAACACACTAAAAATATAAAAAGAAGCATACTATGAGCCATTGTTGGCGCGCCTCACGTGGACACCCTATGCTTACCAAGGAAGACATCCGTCTGGGGGTACGAAAGAGGGCGCAGGCGATCATAATCTTCTTGACCTGATTGAAAAAAAAAAAAGAAAATGAGATCATGGTCCCCCTTTTTCCCCTTTCCATGCCCTTGGCTCCAGGGCAAATCAATGAAATAGGCAATGCCCCACATTGTTTTTTTTTCATTGTCCTCATTTCGCGCGCGCGCGACTTACCAGCAGTATCGAAGAGACCCAGAGTATAAGGTTCATCGCCTAGAAAGCAGAAAAAAAAAAAAAGGATAAAAACACGCATTTTCGCGTCATTTAGTCATTTTTACCAATCATGACCGTCACCGCATAGTTATCAAAGACCTGGAAAATGACGAGGAAAGGGGTGGTGGGGGTCAGTTTTGTTTCAAATTGGCATATTTCACTCAAAACCTACCGTTGGCACATATTCAGAAGGGAATTTGTTTGTCGTGTATGATATCAACAGGCAGGTCTAGAAAAAAAAATAAAAAAAAAAAACAAGAACGTCAGCACCATTGCAACCACTGTGCCAAGACCGCGCGTGTCTTTTTTGTGTGCTCATGGATGTCCACATTCGTCAAACTCAAAAATCATGCTCACCTCTATAAAAAACGATAAAAATAGGAGTGTCGCGAAAAAGCAAAAGAAAAAAATCGGTAGATGGGTGAGTAATTGAGTAAATTGAGCGCATTTTGCGCGGTTCGTGTCGTGTTGCTGCTTTCAAAACGTACTCCTGTTGGTCGAGATAATAAAAATGCACGATGAGCCGCCATTTTCACACGAAAATGATAAAAAAGCACTTACCCCACGGCACCGTCACCGACGACAACACACTTGATGGTTTGCATCGACTAGTGAGATAACAAAAGAGCGTCAAGGCACAGTTGTTTTCTCATGATGAGGGGCGCCAAGCAAAAACTTACAATAAAAGCGGATAAAAACGAGTTGAATTATAGGGTTGAGGGAGCTAAACGAAGAACAGCCAATTTTTTCAGGGAGAAAGTGCTGATGAGGAGATGGGACAAGAGAGAGAAAAAGGGTAAGAAAGAAAGAAAAAAAAAAAGAGAGAAAAGGAAAGAAGGAAAAAAAAAAAAAAGGAAACTTGGATTTGGGGCCCAAAGGCCCCGCTCTTTGCGACACAAAGACTGATTGAGCGCACACGCGGTGATTGCTGCCATGGCATTTCATTGGCTGGTCACGTATTGTCCCTCTTTGGCACTTTTGCCATTCTCAATTTCAGGCAAAAGTGCGTTTGATCAACGGTCTTTCGTCTTTCTCTTCTTTTGCCCATGAAAATTGATGCCCAATTGGTCTGGATCATAAAAAATAGAATAGAAATGGTGCAAAAGGAGAACGCGCAGATTCAATGGCTCGAAGCAAGGCAAAATAAAAGCACGCCCCTGCCTCGCGCGTAACACCAACGCCTGCTATATTTGGAGTGTGTCCGGAAATCAGGAGACAACATTGAACAATCAAGAGCAAGCACAGTGCGGCACTCTTGACACGCCCAATCTGTTCTGCCTGCATGAATTTTAGCCAGCCCAAAGAAAAAAAAAAGGGGGGGTTTGAGCGTGATCAGCGGCGCATCCTATGCGCCAAACGTCCTATTGACCTTTTGAGCCAATCGCGACGCGTTGTTCGTCAATGGCATTTATAAAGGACCGTGTCGCATCCAATTCTTGTCCATTCACTTTTGTCTAAATTCACTTTTTTTTTAAAAAAAATTATTCTAATTCAAAATGGATGTTGGCAGCACGGAAGCCAAAGAGGTCGCCTTTTCGCTCATGGTCGTCAGCATTGGACAGAGCTGCTTTGTATGGCAGACGTTCCAAGCCGCGGCAATGTACATGCAAAGCCGCAAACCTATCCATTTCATCGTGCTGTTCCAGGCATTCTTGGGCATCATTGTCACTTTTGTCACGCTCTTGACACCATTGACACCTGTCGATTGCACCTTTGTAAGCGTGGCCGAGTGATGAAAAGATAGAAAAAACGAACGTTGCGTTGCTCACAACGTCGCAAAACGCGCTTTTCTCGGTTCAGAGACTCTATTTCTCGATCATTGGTGTCAATATGGCCGACATTATCCTGCAGTCGATCCTGCTGTGGAAGGCCTATTTGGGTAACAATCAGTCAAAGATCATCCTGATCATTGGCTCCATGCCACTTATCGGCATCGTCGTGTTTATTGGCTTGAACATCACTGTCGGCAGATCCAACACGTTTTTCCAACAAGGCGTGTGCTCCACAGATTACCGTAAGACAGAAAAAAAAAGGTGACACCGACGCATGGGTACAAATGGACTGGTTGATGGGCAAAAAAAGGCGATAACAGTAATTTTTTTCTCTCTTTTTTGCTTTTTATACATGAACTTAGCCATCTACATCGTCATTGTCAAGGCAGCGCTCAACTTTTCGTCCAATGCATTCTTGTCGGCGTGTTTTTTGCTCGTCATTTACCGCCACTATCGCGTTTTAGGCTCGAGCATCCAACGCACATTGATACGTGAAGGATTGATCTACGGGTAGGCCTTTCTCAGCGGCGCGTCTCGCTTCCATTTCATTGGCGCAAGCACGTGAGGCAGTGTGAGATCTGGCGCCATGTGCCACCATGTTTGAAAAAGGACTCACATGTCTTTCTTTCCTCATTATTCTCTCTTTTTTTTTTGCACTGTTTGCCATTGGTGACTCAGCTTTGGCGTGTGCTTTTCAAATATTGTGACGGGGATTTTGCTCATGTACAAGATTCTGGGCGGAAGCACGCCGGTGTTTTACACAATCGATTGTAAGTTTTTCCAACGGTGACCCCTTTTTTTGCGGAGATGAAGCGGCATAGAGCCATGTGGCCTTGTGATGATCACAGACCCAAAATGGCAAGCCATGCAAACCTGCTCTCTTGCCGGTGACCCCCGAACATAGGCATTCGGGTCATTGCTCTCCCTCAATTCACCTCAATTTCTCGGCGAAATGGCTCACCCGCGTTTTTTTTTTTTTTCATTTGGTATCATAGGGTCAACAACAAATCGAGCTCACGGACGTTGGAGACCGAGAACTTGCGGAAGCCGTTGGGCAACATGTTGCCTCTTATCTGATCATCAAGCAGCTCAAGGCGGGGCGGCGCGCCAAGATGACCAATGAGCCAGCGCGCCCTGTGGAGCCAGCATTTGCCGAGGACGACGACGAAGAAAATATGAAGGTCAGCCATTTTGAGCACGGAAGTGCGTACAGCGTCGAGGCCGCGTCCATCCGCATGGACGACTTTAAGGCACCGCGGCCCAACAGCTCCGCCGTTTAGGACGCAAAAGGCATGCTTTGTCGTTGATTTGTTTGTGTTTCAATGAAAAGCCGGAAAAGCTTAAAAGGCTCAATGACGGAAAAGACCCTTTTGAAAACCTTTACCCCCGTTGTGCCCCGCTCTCGAATTCCCATTTGCGCAACAGAGACGTGGAGAAAAAAAATAAAAAAAAAGGCTGGATGGGAAGCCCGAAACACCTCAGGAGCATAAAAATTGGCTTATCTGATGGGATGACGCGCTTTTTCCTTTGTGTGCATGCGTGATGTGCATGTTGCTAGATGACCTGTCATGAGTCTGGTGTGTGTTGTGTGGCAAGGGTGGGAGGATGTCATCTGAAATGGTGATCAACAAGAAGAAAAAACAACAAAAAACAACACCCAGACTTATCAGATGGAAATTTTGATGGGGGGCGGGGATGGGGGCCGGATCGAAGGGGGTCGAGCAAAAGGGGGGTGACAAATGGGTGATGCGTTCTTGCCTCATCGAGACTATCACAACGATAAGCCAATCGGAGACGCTCATCGCGGCTTATCAGATCAGTTTTGATTGGATGCAGATGCGAATGACAAACCCCGTTTGAAAGCCGCCAGCCAGGTATATGTTTGTTAATTTTTTTTTTCGTGCTTCTTCTTGCTCTTCTTCTGTAAACCCCACTCTTTTTCTTTTTTTTTTTCTTGCTTGTTTGGCATTTTCGTCTGCCCCTTCCTCGCCTCGCGCCCCCCTTTTCTTACCTTTTAGACTTGCATTTCATTCCATTATGGCCGAAGAAGATTATGACTATGAATCGCTCGGCGACAACTCGACGATGATCCAAAATGCCGTGGCTGGTGCCTGTGCTGGCATTGCTGAGCATTGTGCGATGTACCCTGTGGATTCAATCAAGGTAAAAAAAAAAAAAAAAAAAAAAAAAAAAAAAAAAAAAAAAAAAAAAAAAGAGGGGGAGGAAGAAGAAGAAAAAAAAAAAGGCGTTCAATTCCGTCAGAGAAAAAGAGCGTGGCTATTCATGACGCACGGCACTGGGTGGGAAAGGCAGGGGAGGACAAAAAGGTAAATGACGGGGTGCTCATTGTTTTTTTTTTTCTAGACTCGGATGCAGGTGATTCAAGCCACCCCTGCCTCATCATTGCCTGTGCCCACATTGGCATTGAGCGGCAACCAGCAAGCGGCCGCATTTAAGAATCTGTGGCGTGGCGTCAATTCAGTCGTCATGGGCGCCGGACCGGCGCACGCGCTGCATTTCGCCACATACGAATATTGCAAGGACTATTACGGCGCAAAAGGCGATGGCCATCACCCTTTGACCGCCGCCGCGGCCGGTGCCACCGCGACTCTTGCTCATGATACCTTGATGAATCCATTTGATGGTAAGAAAACGCGGAAACAAGGAAAAAAAAAACCAACGAAAAATTGGATGCTCACTGGCTTTTTTCATTTTCTTCTCGCCGTAGTGATCAAGCAGCGTATGCAGCTGCGTGACAGCACGTACAGGACCGTGAGGGAATGCGCAAAGTCGGTTTTTGCCAAGGAAGGCTGGGTCGCCTTTTACATTTCGCTGCCCACGACGCTAGCCATGTCAGTGCCTTTCCAGTCCGTCCAATTCTCGACGTATGAATATTTCCGCAAGGTGTTGAATCCCAATGGCGGCTACGATCCGTCAACACATATGATGGCCGGTGGTTTAGCCGGTGCCGTGGCGTCATCGGTCACGACGCCTCTGGATGTGATCAAGACGCTGCTGCAGACGCGTGGACAGAGCCAGGATCCGCGCATCCGCAACGCAACGGGCATTGTGGACGCCGCTACCATCATCAAGGAGCGATATGGCATGAGTGGCTTCTTCCGTGGCTTCAAACCAAGGGTCCTCACACATATGCCCGCCGCCGCCATCTCCTGGTCCGTCTACGAGTACTTTAAATGGCTGATCCGGTCTTCTTACGGCCAGGACAAGCCTGCCAGCCTCCTACCCCTTTAATTCCCAAGATACCACACCCAAAATCATCCACGCGCGCCCTTTTTTCTTACTCTTTTTTGCTCCCCACTTTTGTGCTCCTTATTTTCTTCAAGTCTCTGTCTCCTGTATTGTAAGCTCACTCTCAATTTATTCCCCCCTTTGACACCTTCACTCCCCAATTCTCTTATTTTACCTGTAAATAGCCATTATGAACAATAAATAGACTTTTGTGTGCACCCAAAACCAAATGTGATAGAGGATCGTCAATTGGACGTCGTAGACGTGAATCTCAGTGACGCACCGCGACGCAAAAGCGAAATTTCATGTGATTTTCGAATGAAAGGGCCATTTTTCTCATTTCTCCCCACAAAAGATTCCAAGACGCGCTGGCATGCCGTGAATCCCCGCTCTTGCCGCCCGGAGTTGGGACGGGCGGGGTCTGTCGCGCCGTCGTCGATCAGGATCACCCTTCTCATTTCCCCATCAGCAGGCGTAAAAAAAAAAAATCACGAAAAAAAGCGCGTCACGGCCCCGCCGCCCACCGCGCGCCCACGCGACGGTGTCTTTTGTTGTTGTGTCCATCCAGCCAGTGTCCAAGTTTGGCAAGTGGCTGTGTGTAAGCTCGCAAAAAGGCACTTTTTCTCCCAAAAGCCCTGCCAATTAATTCCCACCCATGCTTCCGACTCCCTTTTGACCCATGTCCATGGCAACCAGCCCTTCCTTTGCTCTTGCCAACTGGCGCACGCTTGACGCACACATGCGCCACGCCAGTCGGGCTACCCATTCGCAGCAGAAATCTTCCCACAAATGAAAAAAAATGATAAAAATTATAAAAAAAGCATAAAAAGCTTGGGCCAGCAGGCGCACCGACTGCCGGCGCCCGTCGTAGCCCTCCAATTGGGCGCGGGCAAGTCTAAGAAAAAAAAAGGAGGCACGAACCAGAAGCGCATGGTTGTCGGTGTTCCTGTGTTTGTAGGTGTGTGACGCTGGCTGGGCGGAGGGAGAGAGGAATTGCGTCTTTTTTTCAGTTGTGGGTGGATTGGACAGCCTAGCCAATTGCACAAATGAGGAAGCAATGATGCGTACATCAGGCATTGCTTGGGTGTTCCCTTTTTTGGCCGGGCCCATGGGCAAATTTTGTTGAGAACTCCTTATTTTCCTTTTTTTTTTTTTTTTTTTTTTTTTTTTCCTTTTTTTTTTTTTTTTTTTTTTTTCCCCATCCTCCTTT
>KV441875.1:112854-145318 GCA_001650995.1 Gongronella sp. w5
GAATTCCTTTTTTTTTTTTTTTTTTTTTTTTTTTTTTTTCTCTCTCGCTTTTTTTTTTTTTCTGTTCCTTTCCCAATCCTCCTTTCTCCTTGTACAATGACCGAAAACGAAAACGGTGTCAATACCAAGAAACGACAGCTCTCTGCCGAGCCTGCCGAAGAAAAGTTGCTGAAAAAGCAAAAATCCGTGATAAGGTAAGCTGCTTGGCGCCCTTTTTATTTTTATCATTTAGGCGAATGTGAGAAATACGTCAGGTTCTTGAAGCGCGGAAACAAAAAGGACAAAGGTGGCGAAATTGACGCGTTTTTTCATGTTTTTGTCCTCAATTGCTCTTGTTCTTGGCCCACAGCGAAGATGTTAGCGACCCCGAGCCTCAGCAAGATGGTAATGATCTCAATCAACGGCTGAGGCGCGTCCACGGACGCGTCATCTTTACTTGGTCACCGATTTTACTCACTTTTATTTATTTTTCCCAGACGAAGACCGCGACGAGGAGTCGGAGGAGGAAGAGTACGACGCCCAGAACAATTATGAGGATGATGATGAAGAGGACGACGAGGATTTCCCAAATGACTATGCCGATGAAGACGAGGAGGGCGACGAAGAAGACGACGATGATTTTGAAGATGAAGATGACGAGGCCCTCCCCGAGCGCCGTAGCGCGCGTGTCTTGAATGCCGGCACCAAGAAGGCAGACGACTATGACGATGAGGAGGACGAAGAGGAAGAGGACGAAGAAGATGACGAGGAATGAGCTGCTGTTGGCGACGATCAATGCTGATGGACGTCGTGGACCAATGCTCTCTCATGATGATCGAAGAAAAATAAAATCCGTCTTTTGTTTTTGCGTAACCTTCAGTGCCAGCGACAGGCACAATGACTAAAAATAAATCGAGGACCGACGATTTGAGCGCTTTTGTGTGTGTGTGTGTGTGTATGTGTGTGTGTGTGTATGTGTGTGCGAAGACGACGCGTCCAATTCACGTGACATGGACCGCGACGGAAGTCAGGATGATGGTGCGTCGGTGCGCAGCGCACGGTCCACGTCGTCGAGCACGAGTGTGGGGACGAAAAACACGCGCTCCCCCGGCCTTGCGTCACGCTATCAACGCGTGTTTTGATAGTATCTTGCAACTGAATTGCTTGCATACGCACCTCCTAGTGCTCCAAAAGACGAGAGAGGGATGTGCACCAAAGAAGCGCGTGTAAATCAAGCGCGCCCTTTTGTTTCGCACGGTATTCTCTTTCGTTTCTCTTTTTTTCATCTGAGCTTTGATTTTGGTGCCAATGACATCGAAATCAGCCAGATCTCCTTCACGCGATCGGGCATATTTCTTGTTTTTACCCGTATGACGTACACCTTCAGTTCACAGGCAAAGGGGAAAAGCACGGCATAAACCTTTATCAAATTTGGCTTGCAATTGTTCCCAGTAGACGCGTGACTGACCACCAGTATCTTGTTTTGAATTTGTGCGCCCAAGTTCGCGAAAAAAAAAAAAAAATATTATAGAAAGAATGATCTTCCGATCAAATCAATTGACACCGTTGTGTCGAACACAATTCAGCACAGTCAGTGTTAGTCAATCAATGGTCTCTGTGATCATGTGTTATGGCCATCTTGGCGTGTCAGCTACCAAAAGGGCGCTTGGCCGGCCATATTTTACACGAAACGTGACAAAGTCGCAAAAACTGGTAGCCGAGAAAATCAACGTCGTTGAGTGATCACCGCAACCAACAGTATTTCAAATTTAGAACGAGCAGGCCAATTCAATTATCATAAGAGGAAAGCTGTAGTCGATTAAGAAAGCGTAAATCACCGTTTGATTTGTGAACCGGACATCTGCGCGCCACGCCAAAACACGTCTCAGCGCGAAGTGATGCGCTAGAAATCTGAATGGATTCAGTTTTTCATCTGCCAAAAGTATAAAGTCCTTGGGGACTGCCTCACGCAAAGCAAAAAAAAAAAAAAAAATGCCGTGTCGAGAGCCCAAAACAAAAAATCGAAAAAATGGATCCTCAGAATTGCTCCAAATTTTCATACATGATGGACAGGAGGGAGAAGCCACTAGAATGCCAAAAAAAAAAGCGTAATCCCATTGCTCGTTGACGAGAAATTAGCAAATTTGATTTCAACTTAAATGCGCGCAAGCAATTTGTGCTAGAAAAACGCGGTCAAAAAATCGCGCTGACGCATCCATAAGCAAGTCATGTCCGAGACGCATGAAATGATGAATGTTAGAAGCGGATGTCACGGTGTTGAAGCGCTTTTACACGCGTCGAAAAGTGCCAAAACGCGGCCCAATTTAGTTTTGCAGCATACTCGGCTGGAAGTCAAGTTTTTCACCGTTCACCCAATATCACGAACACTTTCATGTGTACTCCATGATATTGAACGAGATCCTATAAGCAGATGGTTAGTTATAATAACCAATGTGCCTTGGGCGGCATACGGTACAGTACGTAGATGCTACGCTCATTGCCTCAAACGGCTGATATTTCTCGGGGGTCAATGGCTTGTTCTTGTGGCAACAAGGAGATTCACAGGTCGACGCGATGTCTCCAAACCACAAGCGCTTTTACTGTATCATACGTACAGTATCATACAGTATTACTACCGCGTTTGACCACCGATTCATTTGAGGCGAGTCACGTGGGGAGGCGCTCAGGGCTCAGCTGTTGTTGTTGCCGCAGTACATACTACGAGACAAAATGCTGCTGAGTGCTGATCATATGATACCACCCCATTTACGCCTATCATATTATCATACTGTACCCACTGTATGTACAGTAGCTTGCTTGGGTTTTACTGTATGATACTCTAACATTTTGGATCAGTCATCTCCTCATCACCATCGTGCGTGCTCCATCCCACCACTCATCATCAGCGCGCAAAAAAAGTGCGCAAAATAAAAAATAAAAAAAATTCCATGCAATCCACGCACCTTAATTTGGAAGTGTCAACCTTAAATTTTTGCAAGAAACCTTGACCAAAGTATGCACTTTTCTCAGTCAATCGCCGTTCATGCGTCACTCTTTGGGCTTTTTTCTTACATCGGGGCGGCGACCTGTCATTTTGTCTGCCAATAGCAAATGATCGGAATTACCTGTTTGGGATGCATTGATCACTCGGAGTTCGAAAAAATTCAAATTGGGCATTTTCTGAGATTGAAATGTGTGACCCCTGAGTGACCCCTGAATTTTTCAAAAGTGATCGTAGCACTTTGGGGGTTTAAGGTTTTTTGTTGCAAATTTTGCGCGGATCGAATTCGATGCGGTCAATTTTGAGCGAGGTCGACCATGCAGAAGATGGCCAGATGAATGCAAAATAGTACAAATTGACATTTTTTGGCATTTTCAAGTCCAAAAAAAATTGGGCGGCGGGTCCGTCTTGAACACTTCTATCATACTACTGGCCCGTAATTCATGCCGTGACGGATACAGTACGTACCTATTTCATTAGCGGGCGGCGAGATGGCTGTAAAAAAAATTCTGGAGGCCCAAGCGCGCAATGTCACGATCCAATTCGTGAGCATTGTCCACAACTCTTTTTTTTTCTTGCTCCCTTTCGTTCCTTTTTGTTTCCAGTCCTTCTCTTTTCCTTTGGCCGCCGCCCAATTCTAACACCATCATCTGGCCATGGCTCGTGGCTTTCAAACGCACTCTCTCACAAGTCTGTAGCTGCTCTCCCCATCGAGCAATGGCCGATCTTCTCCTTTGCCCCGCTTTTCTCCTTTTGCTGCGCCGCTGGAATCTCGACCTGTCTGTGCGCCAGGGCTGCAGACCAATTGGCCTTGTCGCACATAAAGACCCTCCACTTTCTTTTCTTTTTTTTCTTTACCCCTTTACCCTTTCATCCCCTCTACTGAACACCCCCTCTTGTCAGTACAATAAAACACCCTACTTTGTATTCAATATCAAGATGCGTCCGATCAACAAGAGAATTCACGAGCGCCCTGCTCACCATATCCGTGGCGCCGCGAAACGGCTCGTTGCTAAGCGGGCCGTCGACGTGGCCCGTCGCCGCCCCACTATGCGCTCTGTCCTTGTGCCCGAGACACTGGCCCGTTGGGCCCCACCAGCACCACAAGAAGACGGTCTAGCAGAGGATCGCCACACGCAACAAACTATAAATTCCGAAACACTTCGGTCATGGCCGCCGACGCGCCGAGACTCGGTGATGTTCTGTTCCTATGGTGCTGTAGGTACTGTATCATACATGATACAGTGAAGAAGATACCGGTAGGTACGTAAAGTGCAAACCAAGTCAAAAAAAAATGAAAAAAAGACGAAATTTCCACAAGAATCTCCACAGCTGTCGTGACAGAGCCAATCTAACGTTATGGTTTTTCTTGTCGTCAGCGCAGGCTGTGCTTCTGCTATAAAACAAAAACCTTAATAGAACTGTAATATAAGTCGACGAGTCATTACTTCTTCACAAATATCATCAAGAGGAGTGCAAACTTGCCAAATTTATTGTTGAAACTGCAAGCTGATACTCGTTACACAAAGAAGCTGATAAAAAAACACACTGCTGCACCACCATCACAGCCTGCGCGCCGTGGCCTACGTACAGTATCCCCCCATTGTTTTTGAGGTGACAGAAGAAACAACTTGTTGTAGCATGCTACAACTACGTCTCTACTTGACTGATTCACCCGTATAAATTTCTATTGATGCTTCTTGCGTTGTTTTCGGTCAAAAGTGTCGTTAAAATAAAAAAAACGAGTTTCCTTGCGACTTTGGATGTTGCGTAGGGGAGATAGTCTTTTTTTGGTGTTTCTTTGGTTTTTCACACCGACTTTTTTTTTCTCTACTTTTTTTTTCTCTCCCATTTTTTTTTTTTACATTTTCTTTTTCCTGGTCTTTCTTCGTCCTATCAAATGTCGTACCTCGCATCGTTTTTTACCGTCCCGCCTCCACCCATAACCTTCAAAGGTTATTTGCGCGCATTGCGCAACACCCAAAAATCCTTGGATGAAAATCCATTGGTTTATCGCAGTGCATACCGCCGAGACCTGAATTGGGCGAATAGCGAGGTTTACACCGAGATAGCCCACAAATGCATCATCAACAAAGCGTTGAAAATTGCGCAGAAGATGTCGGATAGCCAGACGAAAGCCGAGGTCAAGGAAGTGCATGATGAACCGATTTTGTCCAGCGCAATCGTTATTGGCAATATTGGCGATTCCAATCCTGTCGTTGTTGGCTCGACCCTGAACGTGCAAATCACGACCAGCAGCAGCAGCAACGCCCAACAAGATCCAGCAGCGGAGTCACTGGCTCAATCTTCGTCGCCCGCGCCATTGGAGTCATCTGTTGGCAAGTTCTTGCCCATGACGCCTGCGGAGTTCCGCGTCTTGATTTTGTGCGGCCATCAAGTTGGTAAAACCAAAATCAAGCATATTCAAATCACAAAAAGTGGAGAAAATTCACTTTTTTTTTTTTTTTACAACACAGGAGCAAGACACGTATGATTTGCACGATCATGTCGCCTTGAAACGTCAATTTGACCATTTCAAACCCGCGGCGATCGGGCAACAGCTGGACCAAATGACAGCTCAATTGATTTTGTATGGCAACCGCGACGACGAAACCATGAATGCCACCATCAAGTAAATCTAGAAAAAAAAATGTGTATTATTAAAGTTTCTGACGCTTGTTTTATCATAGATTGGCCACCTCGTGCATCATTGACATGGTCAATCCGGAAATGAATGCGATTTTCAAGGCCAACATTGATGTCGACTGGTCCGAATTGCGCGTCCCTCGCGTTCTTGCTGTGGCTTCCGCGCTCCCTTCCGGCGCCGAGGACTTGTTCAACCAAATCCTCAATGTAAACACTCGATACATATTGCAGAATATCTCAGCGTCATTCATTTCTAAATCCGCTGTTTTTAGGATGCCAGGGACGACATTGGGCTGATCTCCAAGGACAACTTGGAATTCGCCATTGATGTGGCACTGGCGACGCTCAAGCCACTGCTCAAGAAAGATCAGCGCCAATTCTTGCGCGTCTTGCAAGCGGCGGCTTTTTATTGCGCCGACTCGGCGGCCCGCTCTGCGGCAGAAGAGAGCGAGAGCGCGATTTTGCAAAACTTCGTGCACCTCCTGACGGCCATTCTGGTCAACACGCCGCTGGAGATCAACATGTAAACATCCTATGCGCGATTTTTTATTTTATTTTGCCAATGACGCGTATATTATTTTTTCACAGTGGCGAGCCGACGTGCGACGTGACCAACACCATCTGTCACCAGAATGAGCGCCTTTATTCCCAGCAAGGAGCCATGATCATGAAGGGCAGGCGCATTGACTTGCTCGTGAGCGCCAATGGCCTGGAACTCTCGGCGCATGAGTGGAAGAAGAGCATGGGTCCCAAGATGGCGATGGCGCAACAGATCAAGAACATGCGCACCAACAAAGCCATGTTGCGCCAATTCTGCAAGCTGCCCTTGGCCATGGACGACCAAAGCCTGGTCTTTTCGCTCGCCATGGACTGGGCCGCTAAGTCAAATATTATTTTACAATAATGTGTTTGATCTTACATTTATTTATTATACATTCGTGATTTTTAGTGAAAATATCGTTCGTCCTCGACATTGTACCATTTGATCGGCTTGAAATTTTGTTAAAATTAATTACAAGGGACAACTCTGAATCCCATCTTTACAATATCTAAAAAATAGCGCCAGTGCATAAAAAATCGAGTCGAGCCAACAAGGTGCGTAATTTTTGACCTTTTTTTGCCCTTGCCAAGCTTGGTCATTGCTTTGCGGCGAAAGGCGGAGGAGATCCAGGGCCATCCAAAATAAGAAGGCGGGCTTTGGCCCTCGGGAAGGAGCTCACTTTTTTTTTCTTCCTGCCCGTCATTTTTCTTTTTCCACGTTTTTAGTTGTCTTCCACGATGAAGCAGCGTTTCAATGCATTGGACATCCGTGCAACGGTGACCAATTTGAAGGAGAGGTATGGCCTGATGCCAAGAAATGCGTGGGCAAGCAATTCATCTGTTTTTTTATTAGACTCATCGGCTTGCGCCTGCAAAACATATACGATGTCAACTCCAAGACCTTTTTGTTCAAGTTTGCAAAGGTAGAGATGGTGCAAAAGGTGTCTAGAATTGCCAACTGACTGTCTTTTTCATAGCCGGACGATAAGGAGCTGGTGTTAATCGAATCTGGCACGCGATTGCACACAACCCAATTCAGTCGCGAGAAATCAGCCATGCCGTCCATGTTTTGTGCAAAAGTAAAAGGCTCAAGAATGCAAAAAAAGAGGGCGTGGGCTGACAATGGCCCTTTTTTTTTTTTATAGCTTCGCAAGCATCTGCGCACGCGCCGGCTGACCAACGTGAGACAAGTGGGTGTTGACCGCATTGTTGATTTCGAATTCGCGGGCGGCGAGAACAGCCTGGGGTTCCACATCATTGCCGAATTTTATGCTGCGGCAAGTACCGAAAAAAAAACTGGAAAAAAAAAAACAAAAATAAAGGCGAATTTGGCTCATCTTTTTGATTTTTTTTCAGGGCAACATCATTTTGACGGACCAAGATTACCGCATTATGTCCGTGTTGCGCGTCGTTCAACAGAGCGAGAACGTCACGACCACTGTTGGCGAGGTGTACAAGATGGAATCCACGCTCCATGATTTCCAAAAAGTCGACGCGACAAAACTCAAGCAAGTTCTTGCCGCAGCCGGCCCCAAGGACGTCCTCAAGAAGGTTCTCAACCACGGCTTTGGTACGACGCGAGAATCGGAGCATGTCTGATCTGCCGCCACGCATCTCTGCTCACCAATTTCCTCTTTTTTTTTGTAGAATATGGCCCTGCAATGACGGAACACATCATTTTGGAGGCGGGCTTGAACCCTAATCTCAAGGTGGCTACGGAACTTGACCTTTCGGATGGTAAGGGGGCAAAAATAAAAAGCGAGTTGGCAGGCGCGCGTGCTGATTTCTCTTTTTTTCCATTTTTTTTCTTGCATAGATTCCCCTGCCCTTGACGATTTGCTCCAAGCTTTTATCAAGGGAGACGAAATGGTGACTTCTAGTGGAAACAAGGTGTCCAAGGTGAGGATTTCACGCGGCAAAACGTGGATGAGACGCGTCGATCATGGATGTTCATCATTAAACACGCGTAGGGCTATATTATTTTGATGGATCAAGTCAAGGCAGGCAGCTCCAAGGACGCGGAGAATGCGCTCGAGCTGTAAGTGGGCGCGCATTTTTTTTTATTTTTGCACGGCGCTGATACTTTTTTTTTCGTATTTCGTTTTTTTTTCGTTTTTTCTTTATTTTTCCATGGTCAGGTATGACGAATTCCACCCTTACCGGTACCACCAGCATGAGAACAAGCAAGTCAAGGAGTTTGACAAGTTTGACGGCGCTGTGGACGAGTTTTATTCGGCTCTTGAGACGCAAAAACTGGAGATGAAAGTGCGCAGTCAAGAAAACGCGGCCTTGAAAAAGCTGGAAGCCGTGCGTAAGGAGCAAGCGAGCCGTGTTGAGGGCTTGTTGAGCCAGCAAATGTCCAACACGCGCAAAGCGCAGCTGATTGAGCTCAATCTTGACATGGTTGATGCGGCCATTTCGATCATCCGCAACGCTGTCGCGAGCCAGATGGATTGGAAGGATCTGGAAGAACTTGTCAAGGAGGAAAAGCGCCGCAGCAACCCCATTGCGCTCATGATCGACGGCCTCAAACTCCAAACCAATCAAATCACCCTGCTTTTGTCGTAAGCGCCGCCTTCCCCCCCCCATTTCATTGCTTAGCGCCATTTTTTTATCGTGTAGTGACCCTGATGAGGAGCGCAGCAGCGACGACGAAGAGAGCGGGTATGGCTCGGACACGTCGGACTCTGAAAACGAGCAAAGCGAGCCGAAACGCGTCGCAGAGCTGTACAAAGTGGACGTTGATATTCTGGAGACTGCGTTTGCCAATGCTCGATCGTATTATGACATGAAGAAGCAGTCGGCCGTCAAGCACGAAAAGACCATTGCCGCGACGTCCAAGGTAAGTGCCAAAAAATGACAAAAATAACAAAAAATCGAAAAAAATGACATTGCGGCTGCTGACGACGCACTTTTTAGGCCCTGAAATCCGCCGAACGCAAGATTCGCCAGGACCTCAAGGAGACCAAGATCAACGTCAGCATTAGCAAGATCCGCAAACCCTTTTGGTTTGAGAAATTCCTGTGGTTTATTTCGACAGAGGGCCATCTTGTCATTGCCGGCCGTGATATGCAGCAAAACGAGATGATTGTCAAGCGCTACCTGAACAAGGGTAAGAAATTGAGAATGAGGGCTCTTTTTTTCTGATGCGATTCCATTTGTATAGGTGACGTGTACGTCCACGCGGACCTGCATGGCGCAGCATCGGTTGTTGTCAAGAACAAGCCCGACATGGCGGATCAACCAATCCCGCCCAGCACGCTCTACCAAGCCGGCGTCATGTCTGTGTGTCAGAGCAAGGCATGGGACGCCAAGATCGTCACCAGCGCCTATTGGGTGCACCCGAGTCAGGTAAAAAAAATAAAAATAAATTGGAATTGAGCGCGTAAATAATATGTGACAAGTGCTGAAAATTCTATTTTTCTTTTGCGGAATGACAGGTGTCCAAGTCGGCGCCGACGGGCGAGTACCTGACGACTGGCAGCTTCATGATTCGTGGCAAAAAGAATTACCTTCCGCCCGTTCAGCTTGTTTACGGCTATGGCTACCTATTCAAGCTTGATGAGGCGTCCATTGGCAATCACATCGCCGAGCGTCAAAAGTACACAGTCGAAACGGGCGACAATGCCGATGAATCCAGTGCAAAAGACGACAATGATACGCAAATTGTGTCAGAACAAGCCGAGGAAGTAGCCGAGCAGCCACTGGACGCGCAATTGGCCCCTACACAAGAGTCATCGCCTGCTGGCACACCCACGACAGTTTCCGGTACGAAAAAAAAAATTGAAGAAAAAACAGCTTAGGGTCGTCGCTCATCCAATTTTTCATTGTAGCTGCTGCATCTGATGATGAAAATCAAGACGACCAAGACACGAAGCAAGACGACAGCGGCAGTGACAGCTCCGATGATGACGAGGCCTTCCCGGATACGCAAGTTGCTGCAGCGCCGGCCGACAATGTCGCATCTGACGACGCTGACGCGTCCAATGCCGTTCCTGCCAAGAAGGAATGGAACAAATACGACCTAGAGGACTATGGCCACGACGAAAATGAGCTCCCTGACTTTGCGCAGCCCGGCGCGCCCGCTGATGGCTCCTCGGTATATCGAAAAATGATGATATCACATTCATTTGCTAATTTTTTTTTTTTTTTTTACAGAAAAAATACAAATCTGCCAAGGAGCGCCGCGATGAAAAGAAGGGCAAGACCGGCGACAGCACGAGCACGTCGGCCAATGCCTCGGACAAGGGCAAGTCCAAGCAGCCGCAGCAGCCGCAGCAGCCGCAAGTGTCTCAGCGTGGTCGCAAGGCCAAAGCTAAGAAGATCAAGGACAAGTACGCCGATCAAGACGAGGAGGAGCGTCAATTGCGCATGGAACTCCTTGGGGTAAGCAAAATGGACGCACATTTGATCGCCAATTGTCGCATTGCTGACGCCTTTTCGAATAGTCCAACAAGGGTCCTCAGCCAAAGGGCAAAAAAGCAAAGAAGCTTGCCAAGGAAAAGGCCGAAAAAGAGGCCCTCGACCGCCAGCGCCAGGAGCAGAAGCGCCAAAAGGAATTAAAGGAGCAGCAACAGCAAGACAATGGCAAGAATAGCAAGGTAGGCCGCCAAAACCAAAAACCAAAAACTAAAAAAAAAAAAAAAAAAAAAAAAAAAAAAAAAAAAAAAAAAAAAAAAAAAAGCAAATCTCACTCTTTTCTTATTTTTTCTCTGCAGAATGACAAGGACGACATCCGCCAAATGCTGAAGGAGGAGAATATCACCATGTTGGATGCCGATGAAATAGCCAATTTGACGGTGCTCGACCAATTGACGGCCAACCCGCTTGAAGACGATATCATCCACTTTGCTGTCCCTATTTGCGCCCCGTACACCGCGCTCCAAAAGTACAAGTACAAGGTCAAGCTCACGCCTGGCACTCTCAAGCGTGGCAAAGGTAAGAAAAAAACATGAAACGTGGCGCGTTTTGACGCGTTTTCTTCTATTTTTGCTAGCTGTCAAGCAAGCCGACATGGTGTTTTTGAACAATGTGGACGGGTCGGCGCGTGAAAAGGAATTGATCAAGGGCGTGCCCGACATGGAGGCGATTAATGCCATGATGAGCAAGGTCAAGGTGTCCGCGCCGAATCTGGAAGCCAGCAAGAAGAAAAAGGGTGGACGCAGGTGAAATGGCGTCGTCTACACTTCCTCTGTACGATATACCATGTGTCCCGTCTTCTCCCTCCAATTGTTAAAAAAATACACTAGATGGCTCGTTTTATGCGTCAAAAATAAATAAAAATCACTCTTCTTTAAAGCGCAAGCTGATGCTGTTGACGCAGTGGCGTTCATTGGTTGGCGTGGGGAAGCCCTCGCCCTTGAAAACGTGGCCGAGATGGCCGCCGCAATTGGCGCAGCAGATCTCAATGCGCTGCATGCCCATTGTATTGTCTTCGTGACGGACCACGGCACCCGGGACAGCGTCGAAAAAGGCGGGCCAACCACATCCGCTATCAAACTTGGTGTCCGACTTGTACAATGCAGCGCCGCAACCAGCACAATCGTAGGTGCCTGCATGGATGTGGAAATTGAGCCATTTGCGCCTCGTTTTTATCATTTTTTATTTTTTTTTTCTGACTCTTTACCTTGTTGAGTGTGCTTGTTGTATTCGCCGGTGCCCGGTCGTTCGGTGCCCTTTTGGCGCAAAACGCGGAATTGTTCAGGCGTGAGGATAGCTTGCCATTCTTGCTCGGATTTCATGGTGCTAAGCGTCGTGTGGAGAGGTCGAGAGAGAGAAAAGAGAGCTACACGCGGGAGGCGATACTTGAGGCGATGGATAGACAAACGTGCGCGCGAGAGCATGCAAAACTGGGAAAAAGAAAAAGATTTTGCTTGAAATTGGGGCGGAGCCTCGCTCGTCCCCCCCACCTTTTTATTCTTTTGGGATTCGTTGCTTGTTATGGCATTCCAAGCTCCGCGCTGGCTGGGGCAAAACAGTCCAAGCACGATGACAAAGCGCGACGCGTCGTGCATAATTTGTCTCTTTTTTACAGCCCGACTATTTTTATTTTACATTTTTGTGATGCCAAGATTTCAATTCGTTTTTAAAAGCATTCATGGCAATAAAAAGAGATGAAAAGTACAGGGTGATTTATTTTCGGATGGGGAATCCATAAAAATGTGGTATTGCTTATTGATACACTTTGACATAGTTGACGCTCCAATAAGCATTCTGGAAAGCGCTGGGCGTGTTGATCACATAGTCAGAGCAGGTGCCAGGGCAGCCATTCTGACTGTAGACGGCGCCAGCCCAGTCACCACAGAAGGTCTATTTTTTTTAAAAAAAAAAGAAAAAACGTAAAAAACGTGAGCAAAGCACTTTTTAGACATGTTGGCGTTCAATCCATGCTTTTCTTACCAAGTCAAAGACGATTTGCAGGTTGGCAAAGTGATTGCTGCTGCAGCTACCAAAGCCAAAGTTGGCAAGAGGTGTGCCCCAGCCATTGGGATTGGGATTGCCGCTCGTGATGTCGCTAGGGATCTTGTTTCTGGGGAAGAACCAGACTTGGATGCCGCTGTTGGCCTCCCATTGCGTGGCATAGACACCACCGCCATTGTTGTTGAAGCCAGTACCGTACGAAGTCGTGTCGCTCGTGCTGACGCCACAGCCTTGGTTGGACGACTGGCCAGGAGCATTGACATAGCAATTGGTCGTGACAAAGTTGCCGGTCTGCGAGGTCCCGCCCACAGTGCAGCCATCCGACGTGTGCAACGTCACTTGGTTCGTCGATTGCGTGTTCACACCCTCAATGACCTGCAAAAATGGAAAAGAAAGAAAAAAATGCGTGAGTATGCGTCATTGCACAAACAATCGATCACAACATGGCAGCGTGCCACTCCAGTTTGTGCCACGTTCCAAGAATACATTCGCAAGTATCCAAAGAAGGCTTGTCAAAACTTACATCAATTTCGCCACTGTTGGGCCAATTGGGCCCGACAAGCCAGTACGCGGGCCAGGTGCCGCAACCGACGGGCATGTGCGATGCATCCATGATGAACAAGCCGGTGTTGTACGACTTGTTGCTGGTGATACGCACCGAGGGACGACCATTGGGTGTCACATTGGTAGAATCAGCCTAGAAGAGCATTTAGGGGGCAATTGAGTGGGCTTTGATGCAAAATGCAGGGACGCCACGGAGCGTTGCGGAGGGCCCATGGTGTCGCACAAGGAAGCCAGCGGACGGGCATCAACACGTGCTTTTTTGATTTTTGCTATTTTTTGGGATTACCTTCATTGTGACGACGCCGCCCGAGGTGGAAATCAAACCAGAGGACTGCGCAGTGCTTTGGTCCACGTACTTGACGGTGCCGTGGGTGGGATCAGAACCGGTAAAGAAGGTAAAGCCATTGAAAAAGGTGTCGCCTTGGTAGGTGTCCTTCAGGGTCCATGCGGCCACGGAAGAGGAACCGACCAGCATGGTGGTGGCCAGAGCAAGCAATGAGGTAACACGCATGATTGGGTTATTTTTAAGATGAACAGGAACGAAAAAAAAAAAAAGACAGAAAAATCCATCTTTTTATACATTTTTTCTAAGGAGACGGGGCAAGAGGCAGTGTGGGCGGCGTGCGACCGTGATAAGGTTTAGCTTTTTATTCAGAGCACTTTGGGTGCAGTGTCCCAAAGTGGCGGCCTTGCGTGGAAAAAGAAGTAAAATGTTGAAATGGGAAGAAAAAAGGGGGGAGATGGGGCAAAGAGGGGTATGACCGTGCTTCCTGCGATCTTCCAAATGAACGCGTCGCATGTCGCGCGCCATGCAAATAATCGCCCTTTGCGCGCCGTGCCTGACAGGTGTCTTTTTTTGTCATTTTTTGTTTGTTTGTTTTCTTTTGTTTGTGGTCAATGTGTCGATGAAGTCGGCGTGGCAAGAGTGCGGGGGTGGGGGAAGCGCGAGGAGCTTGGGGGGGGAGCGAAGGGCGCTGAATAGCCACCAAGCAGGGTCATCCTTTTTTTTTTTTGTGAGCCTTGCACATAGGGGCTCATGATGGACGGCAATTAGGATTGGGCGGTGTCCAAAATTAGCCGGCAACCTCACGGCACTTCAATCTAGTGCCAATTTAGCAATCCCTATGAGCCCTTTCAGGCACGATCTCGTGCAACCGTCCCGCAATGGCTGCGAAACTAAAAAAAAAAAAAATCAAATGCAGGGCACCAGCTCATGTGGTCAGCTTGAATTACAGCCTGTCACCCCTGCCCATATGAATGTCCATGAACAGAGACGGTGTACAAGCCCATTGGCGCGGCGCGGTGCAAGAACTGAGGCGTGTAATCACTTCAACTGGTCAAAATCAAGACGTGAGTGCACACGCGTCAATGCCATTTTGCGCCCCTTTGACTTCATCCCACGTCTTCATCCCACGTCATCCCGATGGCCATCGCCGAGAGCCTAGAAACACATTTTGGTAACGGTGGCGGCCTGTACCTTAATTTTTTTTTTACGATGCCTCCCTCATTGTTCCGTTCTGCTGCAATCGAGCAAGGCGGGAGGCGGGAAATTGCGTAACCTCGCACAAACCCGAACATGCATGATGGATGACAATTGCAATTTGTGGTGTGTGAATACACCAAAAAAAACGAGAGAAAGGAAAAAAGAATCCCCCAAGGAAAAATAGTTGCGAATCAGAGTCGGTCCTTTTGACCGACCGTGACACTTGCAGGGACAACAGGGCTTTGCCGACGCGGTCTTAAACATGCAAGAGGAGGGCGCGTTGCACCAATGCGCGCGCAACATGCTTCTCAATGCACGCGCATCCAGCGCGATGGTGCTTTAAACAAGCCATTGGCGCGATTACATGGGACCCCATGCGCAAAGCGCACGCCGTGAGGGACCCAGACAACCTTTGGTCGCTGAGTCGTGTCCGTGGTACGAAAAGGAAAAAAAGAGCTACGACGAAAATTGTCCGTTGTATGATCGGTTTTCCCGCCAAACTTACATAATGAACGTTTCCGGCAACCTGCAGCTTCCCATGGACCCCTTTGGACCCGTCGACCACCCCACAATTCATTAAATTGTGCGTTTCTTTCCTTGTAGAGCCAATTTTATTGTTTTTTTTTTTCCACGCACACAATCCCGCGGGGCCCCTCGCGGGCTATTTTATTGCGTCTCGCGTCACATTCCATTTCAAGAGATGCATCATATTGTTGAGAAGAGGTCAGATCATTCTATTCATAATTGGTTCGAATTTGGACATTCGTGACATCACAATTGGCACCAGCCGTCAAGGCACGCGGACTCGAGCGCTCAAAGGCCCTAAAATACGAAAAAAAAAGACGAGGTCAGCGACCAATGCCATGTTTGCGCCGATTCAGCGGATCACATACTCAGGATACCGCGCACGGTAGATGGGAGCGCGCTGGGCATCTTGATAAATCAATCTAACGAAAAAAATAAAAAAAAAAAAATAAAGCACCGTCAGTCACTGGATCAGGCTGCCCATGCCCCAACTTCCCATTGCGTCTCTCTTCTCTCCTCTTTTCCCCCACAATCGATCCACCCGTGAAACGCTCTGCCAGTCGAGTTTTAGCGACTTTCCAGCCGCCAATTGCATGTTGTCCAAGCGTGCTGGCAATCTTTGTTGCTATGAATCACAGCAGTTGTCGATGGTGGCCGCATTTGCGTCGTTCGGAACCATCACACTTGTAAATGAATAATAGTGTGTATCGCGTTTTTGCAGTTTTGTACCATTGTCGATCATTTTCACGGGGTGCAGACAAGCCCCCAAACCTTTTCCCTCGCTCCCTTGGCCCAATTGACACCGCTCTGATTCCCCCGATCGCTTGGTCTTTGCAGCTCAGTTCTCGCAATTCATTCTTACTTGTAATCAGCGATTTTGTGTGCCTTTTCAAGCTGCTCAGCGGCGAATTTGTCATTGTCGCTGCTGTTAGAGAGCAAATTGTACTCGATCCATTTGGTGAAAGGGTGCTTTTCCTGGAATCCCCCGCCAAAAATAAGGGTCAGCGTGATGTACAGATGATTTGAGGAGATTTAAACCACTTTTTCACGCGTACCTCTCCCTGGTCTGTGAGCCGCTCGTCAATACGATACCAAACGACGGCACCAACAGCGACAATCAAGGCGTTGCGCCAGGCATTGGTGCTGAAACCTAGAGAAAAAAAAACAGAGAAATCGTCGTTAAAAAGTTAAAAAAGACGCGTTTATGAGTCGTTTGCCGCTGGTCGTACTTTCTTCGGTTTGTTGTGTGGACGTTTGCTCGGTGGAAGCCCAACGGCGCTGGGTTGCTCGTGTAGCAAGGCGTGCGGCTGGTCGCAAGGCAGGAATCATTGTAAAAGAAAGTGGAAAAAATGAGCATGGGGGTCGGTCCAGAATTGGAAAATGATATCTGTTGAAATCCCGCCATTTCTCGAACCTCTTCTTCTTTTTTCATTGTGGTTGCTACGCACTTTATCTCTTTTTTCTTTAACCATGCCGCATCCCTTCAAGTTTAAACCAAAACGACGACCTTTTGTCGAGCTACAGGAAGACAGAGGCTTTAGCGCCGATCAATTCATACAGCCCAAGCCAAAAAGTAAGCTAGTTTGAGAGAGAGAGAAAAAAAGAGCCTTTAGCTCATAAAGTCGCCTTTTTTTTTTTTTTTTTTTTTTTTTTTTTCCACCAGTCCCATGGAAAGCCATTGGGTTGGCGACATTGCTGTTCTCGGTGGGGTCGATGCTGATTGTACTTGGTGTCATGATCAAATTGGGCTACATCACGTCGGATGTGTGGCTGGACAGAGGCATTCCTTTCCTTGTCCTGGGCAGCATCATGTTCATTCCTGGTAAAACCCTGCAAACGGATGACACGAAGCGATTTTGCCGCTCACACGCCGCCCTTTTTTTTGTTATATTTTTAGGTGCCTATCATCTCTACCTGGCATACTACGCGTATCATGAAACGCCAGGCTACGATTTCTCCATGATACCCGAGTGGGATGACTGAAAATAAATAAAATATGGAATTGGTCGCCATGTATCTTTGTTACGAAGCTGGACGATGATTAAAAACAAACAGCATGGCACTTTCTGTTCGCCAAAGGGTGAGCAGTCAGGTGGTCAGGGCATGAAAGGGTGCCGAGCACCCCGCTTTGCGCAAAATGACGAAATTTCGGGCAAAAAAAAAGAGTCCATGCCAAGAAGAAGGGGTCTCAAATTGGGAGTGAAGCTGCTCATCAATGAGCACCACACAATGGGGTCAAGCTTCAAGGATTTGAGCTAAACAGAAATCGAAAAATCGACAATTAGTGTACGTTGGCCTATATTTTCAATATTTATTATGATATTCGATATTGGAGCCAAGGGGTTGACTTTTTTTTTTCTCGGAGAACAAGTACACACGTCGCGTACATGAACTTTGCAATGGATGACGATGCATGCTGGTGCACACGGACGCGTTTAATCGCATTTTTTTGAGTTGATTATTTCGATGCGCCTTAATATATCGCCCCACACGGGTTTTTTTTATGCCACTGACGCCTATAGATGCGCATGGTCAATATCCACAAGAAGATGGGGTATCTAACTACATGGAAACTTTGCCTTTCCCCTGGATTCGGCATTCGATCTGCGATTTTGGGTCAATTGGCTTTCACTCTATGCCAAGAGCCTCTTGTAGGTCAAGCTGTTTTTGTATTCTATGGATATGACGGAACATTGGTTCAAGTTTGACCGAGATAAAATCACTGTACTGCTAGCATTTGTCATTTTGGCGAATTCAACCTGTTTGATGTTGCTTTGCTCACCGTCGCTTGAGCTGTTCAGTACAAAAACAATCCGTGAATGCTTCAGACTCTGATTTGCAATTTGCTGCTCAACAAAAATGCAGATCCAACAGGCGGTTACCGAGAAATGATGAAAAAGGTGGTTGCAATGCTTTTTGGCTGATTGTTAAAGACTAGACGTCCTAAAAAAGTACATTTATGCTTTGAATCAAAGATTCCAAAGCTTGGGTTCAAATGAACCCTGCATTGAGACACTGCAGCCACTGGATGGTGCGCAAATGCTATTTTCGAAAATTGCGCATTTTCCTAGGTGTACAGCCAAGAATTTGAAAACGATGGAAATTAGGTCCTTAGATCGCCACGCCATTCAACCACAAGGTATACATCCTCTAGTAACCGACGAAAATGCAATAAAAACGTAGGTTACATCGACCAGGTTTCGCGTAAAATGCATTTTACGTCTTTTTTTCGCCTCAAGGAAAAGTCGACGAAAATTGACCGCAGAGACGCAAACCGGAGACCATCAGAAAGAGCACGATCTGTTGCGTATGTGGATATCAATGATCACTGCAAAAATGAGTTTCCGGCAGAATAAACGCAACCGGTCCATTTGCGGGGCAACTTGGACGCGTGAAATACCGCGTCAGTCGTCGACTGATACGCGTCTGTCCCTTATCAATTCCATGTACCTGGCGTCTTTCCTTCTAAGAGACACGTCAGCGCGGCTCTACAAGCGCGTTTTTCCCGAGCAATTCAGGGTTGAAATTTGAACCAAAATTGTCGATTGCTCGGGAACGAGCAATTGGACCGCAATCTTTTATTGACATTCTCTTGGTTTCTCGCTCCTGTCCATCATATGTGTAAGTTTGGAGCATTTTTGGGGACCCATTTTTTCGATTTTTGTTTTGAGCTCTCATCATGGCTTTTTATTTTATTTGCCTGTAGCGTATACACCGGAACCTGCAATCGCTGCAAATCATGTTTCTACCGGGTTTCCAGTGTCCCTTTTCACGTTGTGATGGATTTCAGGGCATTGTAGTGCCTGGTTCGTGAGCGATAATATTAATTGTCTGTAAAAGCAGTCGACCATGGGACACGTAGTAAAAAAACCTTTCTCAAATGGTCCCATACTAGATACAAGCGATTGTGCGCTTGTTTGTTTCATTCCGTGCTTTAAAAAATGACGCTCGAATTGATGATTGTCGAGAAAATGGTGATTGTTGTCTTGTTGCATGTGATTTTTAGCAATGTTTGCAAAGTTGGATTTTATTCTCGCCAAAAATAAAACTACACGCCATTGGATAAAAGCAAGCTACGGATATAGTCGACATAGTCACGATGGAAAGTGGGGAGAGCGGGGGTCATATTCACAAGAGCAAAAGAGAAAAAAAAGGCATTGGGAAGCATACAATGAGCGCATAGATTAAAAAAAAAAGGGGGAAGGGGAGGAGGCAGGATGGCGGTCCAACAGACGGTTCGCATCCAAATGCAGAGCTGAGGATGGGAAAAGATGATGATGGAAGAAACACGTCACATGCAGGTCAATGAGACGGCAAAGAACTTTAGGGGCAAAGGAGCTGAGCGCGTGAAAGAGAGGGAGAGAGGCAGGGAGGGCGTACAGGATGAAACGAGAGAGATGGGTGCAAGGCCTTTCGTACGCACGCGCGGGTTGGCCTTTTTTTGAGAGAGGAAGAGACGCCAATCATGGCGTGTGTGTTTCATTTGAAAGCAACTGCTGCAATCGACCGGCTGAATGAAGAGCTTCTAGGTATGATTTGATGAATGGCAAATAGTCATGCTGGCGTCGCACCGTGTCGTTCTAGTAAAAAGTGGGGAAAAAAAGCGCGTCAGTCACGCGTCCTATGCCTCGACGCCCAACCATTGCATCAATTCAGTGTCAATTGACTTGGCGTGACGCGTCAAATCGCGTCCATGTCGCGTGGAAATGGGGCGAAATGGTAAAAATAACGCGAAACAGCGCATTCCTGCGTTTCGGCCAAGTCAAATGTTATGTTTGTCTCTCTCCTTTGACCTACCTTGTACTTTTCATGCTTGTCGTCCTCCTGGCCCAAGCGGTTATACAGACGCAATAGCTTGTCTTGGGCCTCGAGCCACACATCTATGCAATCCTTAAACGAGTTCTGCGGTTCCACCACGGGACGCTCTTCTTCCGGTAAATCGTTGATTGTTTGGCAGTAGGTAAGCAGCTCCGATGACAGGCGGATGCCACGAATATTGTGTGCCTAATCAAAAAAAAAAAAAAAAAAAAAAAAAAAAAAAAAAAAAGAATAAAAAAAACAAGAAAACACAAAAAAACAACGGTCACAGGTGGCAATTGGGGGCCGAGCGTGTGCTATTTTTGAAGAGAAAGACCACTCACATTGTTGAGAATGACGTGCCGAAATTCGTCTTCCCATTGTCTGACTTGTTGCGTCGTGCGCCACCGTGGAAAGATCTCGTCCAGATTCCTCTCGATGGATTCCTTCTCGTACCGCTGCGCGACAAGTTTCCGCTGCAAGACCTGACGCCGGTCTTGGATCAGCGTCCATATCGAGTAGGGAACATGCTGGCGTCGGTACCTGCGCCCCGAAACAGCAAAGATTTTTAGCCAATCTGATCAAAATTGGCCCTGGGCCATGCAATCACTTACCCTTCCGTCTTGCGATCAAGCTCAAAATGCAACAGATCGAGCCAATTCTTGTCTGTGCATGGCCCTAGAAAGATGGATCAAGAGCGGAGGCGTCAGTCACGTTTTGTTTTCTTCTTTTTTTGCAATTTTTACCAAGTCTTGCCGGCCCTTTTTTGAACCCATCCAGCTCCCATAGATGCCCTTCGAATGGAACGTAGCTGATATAATGGTACATTTGGTCCTTGGTCGCGGAGGTCGTGTTTTTCCTGCGGAATGTTAAAAAAAACACAAATTAGGTTACGGGATCCTCATTGTTCCGGGCAAGACGCTCCTAATTTCGCTTGTACGCCCATCTCGCCTCATTTTCTTGGTCCATCTCATCCTTGGGCCATCAGGGCATTATCTTACCTTGCCACTTTGCTTTGAGACTCGCGGATGGCTTGGCTATTACCGAGGCTTAGACCCTTGTCCTAATAAAAAAAAAAAAAAGAGATGCTCGTCAATGATGCTTCTGGAAAGGCATTGGACCACGCCCCGATCATTTTCTCCCTTTTGGTGTTCCCCCCGTGCCCACACGCCCACATTCACGAGCCCAATTTGCAACGTGAGCGGCCCCTCCTCGCCCCAACTCTCCTGTGTCCCACGTTTTGCACGCTGCAAAACCTGTTTTGTCGGGGAAAGTGGATCATAAGGGCAAAGAGAGTGGCCAACAACAACAACAACAACAACAAAGGAGTCGCGCAAACCGCGTCGCGCCATCTGGCGCGAGATTGACTTACTACAGGTGAAAAGTCGCGCGTAAATTGCTTGAATTCTATCAGAGATTGGCTCAGATCGAGGACATCGTCGCAGTTGAGGACAATGCTTAACAAGGCGTGTACTGCATAGGCGTCGTTGATCACCTAGGACCGCAAAAAATAAAGTTTAACGTAAAGGGCTGGCTGCATGAATCGGTGTTTATGATTTTGATTATTATTATTTTTTCCAAGGTACCTGGTTTGCAAAATATAGCCGATCGTGTGAAGAAACGTCGTCATCCTTGGATGGTCGTCCGTGATGATGCAAAAACACAATGATCCCATACACTGGTCTAATTAAAAAAAAAAAGAGCAATGGTGATGAGCAAAACGCTCCCCTTTTTGTCCACTGTTTCCCTATTTTTTTTTCGGTTCTGCAGGGCCGTTCCTTGTTCTCTCACACGCTCTTGCGAGTGCAAAAGGACCCATTCGTCGCCATTGCCTCCTCTCTTGCTCGTTTTGCCCAATCCTTTGCACGGATGATGCTCAATGCCCCCTTTTTTTCCACCAATGGGGGACCCTGATCACCCGCCAATGCAACCCCTGACTCTCTTTTTTGTTGTTTTTCTGCAGTCTTACTGAAGATCAAACAGTGTTGAGCGCTGCGTCGACAAGAGCTCTTCCACTTGTACGCCTTGGATGCCCAAATGAACGCACAGCTGCGTCAACAAGCCTAATTTGATGCCGGAAAACGAAATAAAAACATTTGTCAGCGCCCTATTGGTGGCAGCTGTGTCGTGTTTGCGAGTGTTGCGCGCGCTGGGTGGAGTGTACCTGGATCGGGATCGATATGCAACCACTCGAGACACTCGTCCCGTGTCATAGAATACAGGTCCGCAGGTATGGACAAAGAGAAGAGAGATGAGGGAAGAGAGTCGGAAAAACGAAGAAAAGCAGCAAAAAAATATAAAAAGGGAGTGGGGAACGACCTAGGGCTCTGGGCGGGCAAGCGCGGTATTAGGTGTACAGAGAAAGAAAAAGAAAAAAAAAAGAGAGAGAAGGAAAAAAAAGAAGGAGAACTTTTATGAAAAAAAAAAAGAGTGAGACCCTTTGCCAGCACACACGCACCCTTTCGTTCCCTCCAAACGACTGTCTTTCTTCCACACGCACACCTCAAGCCACGTGAGATGCCTAATTCCAAAGGATGCTATTTGTGGAGAGCAATTGGTGACAGAAAAGGGGAATCAGCCCGTCTCAGCAGCCATGGCTCGGGAAGGAGAGACAAAAGCCAGCCAATTGATGCCGAGCTCACGTGGATACCTTTTTTTTTTCTCTGTTTTCGTTCTCACCGCATCATATATGCTTTGAAATGAACTAAACCAGGCAAACGCACAACAAAAACAAGCCGGGACGCAATTGAAACGAAAAAAAAAACGGGTCCCAAAGGGCCGGCGCCAATGGCCATCCATGTAATAGGGCCTTGGTTACCAATGAGGACATGCAAAAGGAGCATTGCCCCCTGGCCTTGACCCTGCCAAGTGTCCATGCAGCACGGAGGTAAAAAAAAAAAAAAAATTGTATGAAAATCACAAAAGGAGGCAAGACAGGCATGCAGAGGGCAAGCAAGTCTATCGTTGAATCTCAAACATTTGTCTTTTTTCCCTCTTTTTTTTTTTCTCTCTCTCTCGCACTGATGCTGATCCCCGGGTACAATTGGCTTGATTTCCGCAATTAGCAAGCGGATCTTGTCGATCATCCGATTTTGGACGCCATTGTCAGGACCGCCATTTTTTTTCAAGCACGCGTCGCGCAATGCAAAAAAAAAAAAAAAAAATCGTTCTTTTTATACGCTCCAGCCTGCTCTTTGCCTATTCGCTGGACAAATCGGCGATCGTATCAAGGTTTGGCGCGCTGGACACTGGCGGTTCACGGCCAATGTCGGCCACAGGCGGTGTTTTTTTTCGTTACGTTCTCTTTTTGGTTTTTTTTTTTTTTTTTTGGTATTATTTTGCGTCGATCAGCTGCCGTTGTTTCCACGGAATGGACGGCCGTATCGATCGTCACTGTTGTCGAGAAAGCATGAGGAGAGAAAAAGCAAAGAATTGACGACTGCAGGATTGTTTGGCTCGTCAATTGTAGGGAAAATCAAGCCCCGTCAGCACTCCGTTAGAAACCCACATGAAAAATAGGGACTGGCGAAGCTTTCCCTTCTGATTCTGGTCAAATCAATAATCTAGCCTACCAAAAGCGGGTAGAGACAAGGATGCAGGAAAAAAACAAAAAAGCAAAAAAGCACAACAAAGAAGGCAGAAAAGAAAACAGGGGAACGTGCAAACAAAAAAAGGAAAGGAAAAAAAAAGACGGGAAAGCACTGACAAGAGGTGCCAATTGACAGGATTGCCCCACATGATCTCTGCCCATGGAGAGAAAAGGGAAGAAAAAAGGCAAGGTGTTGTGAAAATTGATAAAAAGATTGCGGGTTTTAGGGTTGTGTGGGACACGGATTGACACCATTCTATTTTGGGCAAGGAGGCGATGGCTTGTGATTGGGCTCAACGTCATCGATTGACGGCACTTTGTCCCACTGTGGCCATTGAATGGCCGCCCAGGAAGACATTTATGCTGACAAGCAAGTTCACGACCCCCAATGGCCCCCTCTCATGCCAGACAAAAAGCGTGAATTCATAGGAGCTACCCTGGTCGCAGCGCCCTGATGCGCGTGCACATCATCTTGGCGACCCAATGGACACCCACGCGCCTTGTCATCTTGGCAGCCCAATGGTTAGGTCGCGTGGGGAAACCAAAAAAAAAAAAGAAGAAAAGAAAAGGGGCAAAAAAAATAAAAAGAACGCATCTGTCAATTTGTTTTCCCCCCCCCAGGGTAAACGATGAGCCCAAAATTATTCGAAGAAGAAGGGAGGGCCAGGAGGGCCATGAGCGGAACGCATAATTTTTTTTTCTCGGCCCTGTCAGCCCAATATTCCGATGCGGATGACCCAATTGACGCTTGATCATCCGTATTTCTCGGTTAAAGAGCATGAAGCGGCGACAATGAGCCAACCGAAAGGCTGAGGACGCCCTTTAACATGTTGAAAAAAAAAGACATATTGCAATGATTTTCTTCATGCAAAGTGGAGGTGCTCCGGCGTGGCAATGAAAAGCACAACAACAACAAACAATGAGCGATGTGGGGCCATGATTTTACGGCCCTGTGAAACAGCGAGCAAAAGAAGCACATGAAGCGCGGGGTTTCAACCATAAAACTTTTTTTTTGCAAGCACAAATACTCCCTAGGCCCCCCTTCCTCTTTTGTTGTTTTTCTTTTCTTTCCTTGTTACTTTTTCTTTACCTTTACCCCCCCTCTCTTCTTTTCATCTCTTGATTTTTTGCTTGCTCGGCTTTTCCAAGCGCTTTAAATCATTATGTTGTCTACTTCTTCCTTCATGAAGGCTGCCAAGGTATGTGTTTTGGTTTTTTTTTGTTTGTTTTGGCAGAAATGACGCGTTGTCACTCACGTTTTTTTTTTCTCAAGGCTTTCGCCCCTGCTGTCCGCTCGCACGTCCCTGCTCGCACCTATGCCCAAGTCTCGGGCAACTGGGCCGCTCAAAAGGTTGCCATGTCCAACTTGGAGCAAGACAAGTTCATCAACTACCAGCGCATTGAGGACAACTTGCAGGTCGTCCGCAAGCGGTAAGGCATTTCATCCAAAAAAAAAAAAAAGGACGAGGAGGATCAGCGACGCGCCGTCAAACGGGGGGCAAAATAAGGAGGCATCGCATGACGCAAACGAAAAAAAAGAGCCAAATGTGGCCCGATCGCGCCCAATTGCAAGGGGGTGCAAAAGAGAGCTATGATGCGATGCAATTGGAAAAGTTGGGGGTTGGGGGCGAGGACAAATAGGCAATTGCGTGGCAAAAAAAAAAAAAAAAAACATGGGGGGTACATGTTTATTACTTTTTTTTCTTTTTTTTTATTACAGCCTCAACCGCCCCTTGACTCTGTCCGAGAAGGTTGTGTATGGTCACTTGGACGATGCTGAGAACCAGGACATCGTGCGTGGCCAATCGTACCTCAAGCTCCGCCCTGATCGTGTCGCCTGTCAAGACGCGACTGCCCAGATGGCTCTGTTGCAATTCATGTCTGCCGGTCTCCCCAGCGTTGCCGTGCCCTCCACTGTCCACTGTGACCACTTGATTGAGGCCCAGGTTGGCGGTGCCAAGGATCTTGCGCGCGCCATTGACATCAACAAGGAAGTTTACGACTTTTTGGCCACTGCCACTGCCAAGTACAACCTCGGCTTCTGGCGCCCTGGCTCTGGTATCATTCACCAGATCATCCTTGAGAACTATGCTTTCCCTGGTGGTCTGATGATCGGTACCGACTCGCACACGCCCAATGCCGGTGGTCTCGGCATGGTTGCCATTGGTGTTGGTGGTGCTGACGCTGTCGACGTCATGGCTGATATCCCCTGGGAGCTCAAGTGCCCCAAGGTCATTGGTGTCAAGCTTACTGGCAAGCTCAATGGCTGGACCTCGCCCAAGGACGTCATTTTGAAGGTCGCTGGCATTCTCACCGTCAAGGGTGGCACTGGCGCCATTGTCGAATACTTTGGCGAGGGTGTCGACTCCATCTCCTGCACGGGTATGGGTACTATCTGTAACATGGGTGCTGAAATTGGTGCCACCACCTCCTTGTTCCCCTTCAACAAGCGCATGGGTGACTACTTGCGCGCCACCAAGCGTGGTGAGATCGCCGGCTATGCCGAGGCGTTTGCCCACAATTTGCGCGCCGATGAGGGTGCCCAGTACGACGAGATTGTCGAAATCAACCTCGACACCCTCGAGCCCCACATCAACGGCCCCTTCACGCCCGATTTGGCCACCCCTCTCTCCAAGTTCAAGGATGCCGTCAAGGAGAACAACTGGCCCCAAGAACTCAAGGTCGGTTTGATCGGCTCTTGCACCAACTCCTCTTATGAGGACATGGCCCGCTCCGCCTCGCTTGCCCAGCAGGCTGCCGACCACGGCCTCAAGGCCAAGGCTGGCTTCACCATCACCCCTGGCTCTGAGCAGATCCGCGCCACCATTGAGCGCGACGGCATCATGGACGTCCTCACTAACGCTGGTGGTGTCGTTCTTGCCAACGCCTGTGGCCCCTGCATTGGCCAATGGGACCGCAAGGACCAAAAGAAGGGTGACAAGAACTCCATCATCACCTCGTACAACCGTAACTTCACGGGCCGTAACGATGGCAACCCCGCCACCCACGCCTTTGTCGCCTCCCCCGAAATCGTCACTGCCTTGACCCTCGCCGGTGACCTCACCTTCAACCCCCTCACTGACTCGCTCACTGGCGCCGATGGCAAGCCCTTCAAGCTCCAGGCCCCCAACGGCTACGAATTGCCCCCCAAGGGCTACGATGCCGGCGAGAACGTAAGCAAAAAAAAAAAGAAAGAAAAAAAAAGAAAACGAAAAAAAGGGAAGGGCACAGCGATTGACCATTTTTCTTTTTTTTTTTTTTGTCTCTTTTAGACGTACCAAGCTCCTCCCGCTGACCGTGCCTCCATCAATGTTGCCGTCGACCCCAAGTCCAACCGCCTCCAATTGCTTAAGCCTTTCGAAAAGTGGGATGGCAAGGACATCACTGACGTCCCCGTCTTGATCAAGGTCAAGGGCAAGTGTACCACCGACCACATCTCCATGGCTGGTCCCTGGCTCCGTTTCCGTGGCCATCTCGACAACATCTCCAACAACATGTTGATTGGTGCCGTCAACTCCGAGAACGACAAGGTCAACAGCGTCAAGAACCAGGTCACTGGCGAGTACAATGGCGTCCCCGAGACTGCCCGCGACTACAAGGCCCGTGGCATCAAGTGGGTCGTCGTTGGTGACGAGAACTATGGTGAGGGCTCTTCCCGTGAGCACGCCGCCTTGGAGCCCCGCTTCTTGAACGGCGCCGCCATCATTGTCAAGTCGTTTGCCCGTATCCACGAGACCAACTTGAAGAAGCAAGGCATGTTGCCCCTCACCTTTGCCAACCCCGCCGACTATGACAAGATCCAGCCCTCCGACAAGATGGACATCCTCGGCCTCACCGACTTCCAAGAGGGCAAGCCCTTGACTCTCCGTGCCAAGCACGCCGACGGCACCTCGGATGACATCACCCTCAACCACACCTTCAACCCTGGCCAGATCGAATGGTTCAAGGCCGGTTCCGCCCTCAACTTGATGCGCCAAAAGGCCGCCTAAAGTGGAGGCCCCCCATCCCTCATCCCCCCATTCTGTCTTTTTGATTCCTTCCCTCTCTCTCTCTCCTTGAGCATTATGATTTTAGACCATCGCTGCTATGGAAAAAATGTGCCGAGAGGTGTCATCAAGACACAACCTCTGTAATTACGTCCCATTTTCAAATAAAAAAAAATTAAGCAGTTCTATGTAAGCGCAAAAAAAAAAATTGCGAATCGCCCCCACGACCAGAACACGCCTACCTGAGCACAATTGACGACCAGATGGCTCAGAAAACCATTTGAATATCCGGCATTCCAGGCACCAGCATCAAAAAAAAAAAAAAAAAAAAAAGAAATTTCATCAATATCAACTGTATGATAAAACCATAGAATCGCGCTGATGCGTGCAGCAGCAAGTCGTGTGTTCGGTGCTTGATTTTATGAGCGCTACGTACAGTATGATACCGTACGTATTTTTACAATTTGGTACTGTTGGTCAAATTTTTCTTCGATTGCAATGAAACTTGTATGTATTGTTCGAATCAGACGGGCTCGGACGTCATTTCCAGAATGTTGGTTTGCTCGATGCGTGGCTTTGGTGCGCTTGTGAAAGCCGTTCAAACATTTCAAAAATTTTCAACCTCGATGTTCTCGGCAACGGATTGAACAACACACGGCGCTTTTAACGTGTCGAAAGCACTTGTTGAATCTTTATCGAACAAAACCAGTTTCATCAATGCATGGCTATGTACTGTAAAACTCGCAGAGAAAATCTACTTCTTCATTAAAAATTTTGATCGCGATTTTCTCGGACTCATCACAGCTCCACGAAACTTTTACATGTAAGTAGTGGATGTTGCTCCTCTCTTAGAATAAATTAAAATCCAAACCTCGTTCCAAAGGTCAATCATGTGGTTTGTCGGGACGGAAGCACTGCATTGCTGAAAATTTGGCTGTAGCGCGTTTTTGTATCATAAAATTCATTTCGGTAAAATCATGACCCGATCATCGCCAAACTTGGCCACTTGACTTTTCCAAATCAACGTCTCTATCTCTTTGAAAAAAAAATTAAAAAACCAGATGTTGATCGGGCCGTTTTCGTGGCATGCGCCGTTTTCAAGAATTGGCACAAATCCATGGATGACCACCAACACAAATCATGAATCGATTTCCTCCCACCCTCCTTTGCCCTTTGACTACAGTATTTCGCCGGGCGCCTTATTCAACAACACAACATGAAACCTCAAGATTGACTGGATCGTTTTGCAGATGAATTCGAAATCTCGACACTTTTACAAATGCAGAATTACAGTACATACAGTACTGTAAATGCCACAAATCATCATACCGTACTGTAGTTGGGTGGTCCAAAAAAGTCTACATACAGTACACATACAGTACTGTAATGTTTTATTACGCATCATATCATACGTATTATGATACAGTACTGTACGTACCGAGATACCGACGCGACTCTTTATTTGAAAAATCGTTCAAAAAACCAGGAGTCGACCGAGTCATTGTGCAGATGAATCCAAAATTCTGACTTTTCACAAATCCGGCACGAGTCTCTCAAAATACTGTACAGTATCATATCTTATCATATGGATCGCGGTGATGAAATGGCACCGATCGAAAGAGACGCACTCAGGTGTCATTTCCTGATTGTTTGCTTGCCCGATGGATGAACTTTGCCCGCTTGCAGAAGTCGCTCAAATTAAACATTGGATCGATTTTCAAACTTGCTTTTCTCGACAACTGGAAAAATAACCAACGATGCTTTTAATGTGTCAAAAGCTGCTGCTGATGAATCTTCACCGAATGAAGAAACAATTTTCACGGCGATCTGATCAAAACTGGCGGAGGAATCAGATTTATTACCTATGATAATAAGAAACAGGGGGGCAAAGCATCTACAGTAATGGGATGACTTGCAGCAGGGCGAGCTACAGTAGCTTGGGTTTTAACTTTTTACATCGGTCATTTCACCAAGCAAGTTGCAGCCCACTCTACAGCGCACAATGTTGTATTTGCCTGCTTTACAGAGCTTGATTTAATAAGAAAAGCCTAACAGACGCTTAGTCTGTCAATGAAAGAAAGCGCAAGCGCGTCTTAGACGCGCTTAACGCGTCAATGCGTGTGCAAGCAGTGATCAAAGAATGAAAATGCTGACTTGTCGCCGCAATTCATCTTTCTCATGCCGCTCATCTATGCGGGCATTACCCAATCGGGTAATGGTCCCGCTTTGCTCGTCACAAAAGCCCGCTGTCGGCTGGTCATCACGCTTTACTGCTTTTTCATGCGTTTTGTTGGAAGAATGCGCATCTTCCGCAATCTCGGTCTCTGTACGCACCTTCCCATCGTTTAAGATGCTTAAGTAAACACCCCGTGGGACTCATGGCCTGCATTGGTCAATCTATGACCAATGTCATGGTGAAAAGGAAACTAAAAAAAAAGAAAGGTTTGCGACAAAATGGCGCACTCGCGCCAATGATCAAGTCCAGGTCCACATGCTTGTGGCCCCATCGCAAACCATGCTCCTTTTCGCGTTTCCTCACCATGCGAATCATCGCATGTAAATGAATCTTAGCCATTGACGTCCGCAGGGCAAGAACATGCGCAAGACCATGGTGGACAACAAGATCATGGCAAAGGATCATGGAGATCATCATCTTGCGCAAAACAAGGCGCAAAATACTGGTGGGCAAGACCATTACAGGAGAAAAACGTGCACAACAAGCAAAATCATGGCGTGAAACAAGCATTGATGGACCAGATCAAGGTGGATACGATCTTGGAGGGGGATTGGCGCTCAAGTCAAGATGACCAGCACTGTGGGCAACAGGCGGCCTCATGCTTGAGGTTGTCCGGAGGGGCAATGTATGCCCAAATGGCGATCCTGGCTTCTTGGGAGACTTGAAACACAATCGAGGACGCTCAGTACGACAGCATGGCAATTAAAGCGCAATGATGGACGAAACTGACAAAACCTGCAAAAAAAATACAGAAAAAAATTCCATGCAATTTACGCACCACCTAAATTTGGAAGGGTCAAACCTTAAATTTTTGCAAAAAATCTTGACCAAAGTAGGCACCTTTTTCAGTCGATCGCCGTTCATGCGTCACTCTTTGGGCTTTTTTCTTACGTTAGGGCGACCTGTCATTTTGTCAGCCAATAACAAATTGTCGGAGATGCCTGTTTGGGATGCATTGATCACTCGGAGTTCGAAATTTCCCAAATTTAGCACTTTCTGAGACTGAAATGTGTGACCCCTCCTGTAGAGTGACCCCTGAATTGGGGCGAGCTGTCGTTTTGTCTGCCAATAGCCAATATTTGGAGTTACCTGTTTGGGATGCATTGATCACTCGGAGTTCGAAAGTTCCCAAATTTGGCACTTTCTGAGATTGAAATTTGTGACCCCTGAGTGACCTCTGAATTTTTCAAAAGTGGTCGTAGCGCTTTCGGGGTTTAAGCTTTTTTGTTGCAAATTTTGCGCTGAATCCGATGCAGCTACTGTAATTTTGAGCGGGGTCGACCATGCAAATGGAGAGATGAATGCAAATTAGTATATCATACAGTACGGTAAATGGGAGTTTTTTTGGCATTTTCGACAGTCCAAAAAAAAATCGGGTGGGTCTGTTGTTATCTTGATTGAGAACTACCGGTAAGCCGTGTCATACAGTAGTTTATGACATGATGGCGCATATTTTATTCGCGGGCAAGTTCTACAGTATCATAAGCCGTAAAAACATTTCTAGAGGCACAGCAAGCCTGCAAAGTCCGGAAAAAAATACGTTTTTTCGACATTTCACAAAGACAACTGTCGTAGGGGGTAACAGGTGGTCAAAAAGTAAAAAGTGATAAAACAGAACCGGGACGTTTCAATCACCTGTTATCCAGGCAATTCGCGTCGCAGCCGGCGCGTCAATGCATGGCCACCAGCGCTTGACACTACAACAACAACCAAGAAGCAAATGTTTGCATGCTTTTTTCCAGTGTAGCGTGATACAGTAGTACCTTAGGCATTGATTGAAATACAGTAAAAGAATGGGCCGCGTTGTTGTGTTTTTTGAGTGTGAAAAATCGGCAGATCAGGAAGGCATCAAGCACCACATTTGCGCGCAAAATCCGAAATATCATACAGTACATATCATACTGTATAATACTGTAGGACGTAAGGGTGACGTACGAACTGTAACTGTTTAAAATCATGAATTTGTGCATTTTTTTATCATATGATACAACAGTAGTGCGCAGAGTGATCTACTGTACACTCTACAGTATGCTATCATACGTTTTTTACTGTAAAATTTTAAACAGAAACAGAACATGCTTCATGTTTTCGACCATGTCGTCCTGACGACGTGACCAAAATGAAGATGTATACTGTACTGCATGGTCACAAAACCAGCGTCTTGAAACATACAATATTAATGCATTTTTTCCATTACTAGTAGTCTCTGGCTGCTGCCTTGAAACTTTTTTTTAATGTCGCCCAGAAGCCAGAACGTTTTCATTCTTCAGCAAGCTCCAATAAGTTGGTCACTTGGTATACAGTACGTACAGTATGATATACAGTACTTGTCGCATCAAGCACCGGTACAGACAGCCGTTTATGCACCGTGTTTATCATACTGTATTATAGGCAAATGTTCTTTTTTTTTTGCATGTATAATTTTTTTTATAATGGACAAATACCTTTTACAAAGCTGACAGCCTTTTTGCTACTGCAGAGGGGCATCTGTTACATGGGAGACGGCGCTGTTATGTAAGGTACATTTGAAAAATATGTGAAAAAGTTGCTCACGACAGTCGACGCGTTGAAATCTTGCTTATTGCCGCAGGCGGTCGGTGGCGGAGTGCCGCAGTCGTGCGCTGACTTTTGGGCGTCAAGGGGCGGGTGCAAGATGAATAAACTCAGCACGTTCTTTTTTTTTTTTTTTTTTTTTTTT
>KV441875.1:185215-195341 GCA_001650995.1 Gongronella sp. w5
TCTTTTACATTTTTAATGACCCCATGTAATGAACATGGGGGCATTGCCAATGGGTTGAATGAGGTTACAACAAAACCATTGGGCATGCATTTCAAGAGGCGTCTCGTTGGTTAACTTCCACCATATGGAGGCGACGTGATGGGTTTCACATTAAAAAAGTGCAACCCAAGCTGCGCGCCACGCGATTAATTGAGGGGGAAAAGCATGTGGTTTGAAACGCCGCTCACCCGATTCTGCATGAATTTGCCAAATTGGTCGACTTCGCAATAAAATGATCAAAAGCTTTGCCAAAAGCTTGGATCCAGCATGTTGCCGCCACGATCGCTAACTCAAAAGTCTCGGCATATTGCGAGCCTCCGTGTGTCAAGCCAGTTTCTGTGGTCAGATAACAAATAAACATGATACTCTCCAGAAAAAGAAAAAAAAAAAGAGGCACGATGCGGCCCCCCGTACGGGCGCCAAACGCCCCCTCATCATTTAATTCCTCTCTCATCCAAATGAATTTACGGCCGAGACATGCACCGTGGCCTATATAAAGGTGCTCCATTGCGCTCTTGTTTCTCCTTTTTTTTTTCTTTTTATCACAACCATTCTTATTTTCACAATTTTGTAACAATGACTCGCGGCTTTGATGAAGACCTTCCCAATGACGTGTATGAATTCAACGAGGTGCGCAAGAAGATGAAGTATGAGAACAAGTCCGGGATTGCATCGATCCTCAAGCCTGCGCCGGTGACGCAGCATCTTCCTTCGTTTGATCCCGCGACTGGCAAGCCGTGTTTCAAGGCATACAAGGGCTCTGGCAAGCTGCAAGGCAAGTATGCGCTGATCACGGGCGCCGACAGTGGCATTGGCCGCTCGGTGGCCATGCTGTACGCGCTGGAGGGCGTTGCCGGCATCACGATCGTGTACCGCGACGAATCCGAGGATGCCGACGCCTTGTACACCAAAAACACCATCGAGGCACAAACAAAATGCCAGATCCACCTGATTGCGCGCGATGTGGGCTATGAAAAGAATTGCCAGGAAATCCTCGACGCTCATCTTGACAAATTTGGCCGAATTGACATCCTGGTCAACAATGCTGCCGAGCAGCACAAGGTCTTGCGTGTCGAGGACCTCGATTGTTCCACGGTCGAGCGCACCTTCCGTACCAATGGTAAGCAAAACCTTAAAAAAAAAAAAAGATGAAAAAATGGGCCATTGACCACTTTTTTTTTTCTTTTTTTTCTTTTTTTTTAATTCTTATTTTTTTCCCAGTGTTTGGGCCGATCTTCATGACCAAGCTGGTGTGTAACCATCTCAAAGCGGGTGGCGTGATCATCAACACGGCGTCGATTGCGGCATACCGTGGGATGGACGTGCTCGTGGATTATTCGGCGACAAAGGGCGCCGTGGTCTCGTTTACGCGTGCCTTGTCGCAACAGCTTGCCGACCGTCGCATCCGCGTCAATGCGGTGGCACCCGGCCCCGTGTGGACTCCTTTGATCCCCAACACGTTCAGTGAGGAGGAAATTCACAAGTTTGGCTCGTTCCCTCCTTTCAAACGCCCTGCGCAGCCGTGCGAAATAGCCGCGTCCTTTGTGTTCCTCGCCAGCGACGACGCGTCCTTTATCACTGGCCAGGTCGTCCATCCCAATGGTGGCACCGTCATCAATGCCTAGGTTTTTGCCTTTTTCTCCCTCCCCTTTCCTTTTTTTTTCCCTTGTTTTATGCTCTAGTCCCTTTTTTGTTTCTCTTCAATTGCATTGCACATAAAGGACAAACATCAATAAATTTGCTCGAATTGACAGGCGAAAATCATTGCCGTGCCCCCCATGTGGATAAAAGCAGGATAGCGGCAAGGGCCCTTGCCCAATGCAGGATGGTGACACCAGGTTGTACGAGCACTCATTTTTTTTGGCGTGGGTTGCCAGCCTCCAATCTTGATGGACAAAAGGGGGGCTCGCACAAACAAGCCCTTTCCACATGGTTGCCTTTGGCGATGAGAATTTGACAAAAACAGGCTGGAAAGCGTGCGTCGCAAGCTTTCATCCGGCTACGACGCGCGCGCTTTGAAAAAAAAAAAAAAAAAAAAGGGGGGGGGACGAAACAGGCTTTTCCGTTTTTCTTCCCCTTCTTTTCTTCTTTTTTTTTATTTTCTCCAACTCTGTTCTTGTCCTTCGTTTTTTTCTCTTGTTTTGACCTGTTTCTCCTTATCGTCCTTGCTTTAAGCCTGCTCATTCCTTACCCCCCTTTGCATCCTATTCCCCCCTCCCTTTTGCCCTTTAACTTTGTACGCTTGCCCTCTTTTTTTATTCTGTTGCCCTTCATTGTATACCATTCCACCACTTTTTTGCCCTCTTTTCACTCTTTAGATATCTATTTTTTGTATTATATGTGTATGTGTGAACAATGACTACCCACGACGTACACCGACTTGAAGAAAATATGTTTGGCTCATTTGCCAAATCGCCCACGACCGCGAGCATTGCGTCGTTCCGCTCCATGACCACCGATTTAATGGGCCTGTTGCCAGGCGGCTCCTCTTTTTCACGCATTGCGCGCGACAGACCCACTTCTGACATCCTACAACACCAATTGCTCAATATGAATCAGCCACCACCATTGACAGAAGGTAAAAAAAATTCGAAAAATGGAGAAAAATGGAGAAAAAAAAAGGGGGGGCAAATTGGATATAAAAAAAATTAGCGCAAATTCACGCTTTTCATGCTCTTTTCAGCCGAGGTGATCGATCAATGGTTTGAAAACATTCAACGATATGAGCAGATGCTCGAGGATGTGGCAGCAGCAAGCCTGGATCAGACATTCAAGGATGAATTGCAGCATGTGAATCAATGGTTCCATGGTCGCTCCGACGCTGAGCGCACCGCGGCGCTCTATTCCGTCGTGCAATGCGCGTCGCCCATCCAAGTGCGCTTTTTGATCATGGTCTTGCAGCAGCTTGCCAATCAAGAGCTCGAGACTTATGCAAACCAAGATAAAGGTAACAACTCTAAGAAAAAAGGGGCGATGTCACCCCCCCTCGAGGCTAATTTTTTGGTTTTTTTTTTTTCCCTGCTAGACTCGATGGCCGGGGGGCCTGTGCCTGGCTCGGTTGTGGATACCGAGTCCGAGTATGAGCGACGCAAACGCCAATTCTACAGACACCGGTATGATCATTTACACGGCAAGCCAACGACACAACACCACCACCAGCAACACCAGCAGCAGCAGCATGCGCATGCAATGCACCAACCGATCCAGCCGCCCAGCAAGAATAAGCCGCCTGTTCGCATCACGTCGGCTTCCAGCGAGCCCGACGATCATTTACGTCGAAATCGCAGCTTGTTTGGCCGCTCATCCTCGTCCATTACCACGCCATCGACGTCCATGCTCGGAAATAGTGTTTTGACCCAGCAGGGGTTGTTGTACGAAAAGGCATTGGCCGCTCGCGCGCAGATCCAGGCCGCTCAGCAGCAACAACAGCAACAGCAACAACATGACGCGTCCAATGCTGCCCGTTTATCGTCACGCTTGTCATCTGCATCATCCATCGCATCGTCGCTTGCGTCCTCGGCCGCTGCCGCCGCGCATCCCACGCTTTTTGGCACAGATTGGCCTTTTCCCTTGGTGCGCAACACGACCAATGCACCCACAAACTCCAATTCCGCACGTTCAGCCCTGGGACGCGTCAATCACGCGGCGGCACCCCCTCCACCACCACCAGCTTCGAATTCCATGATGGAGACCGCATCGTTTGCCAGCTCCAGCTCATGGTCACCTAGTAAAAAGAACGTCACTTGGTCCAGTGCAGGCAGCACGAGCGGCAAATCCACAAACAAGGGCCTCGCGCCGGCGCCGTCGTCGTCGTCGTCGCGCCACCTCCATTTGCACGCGTCCAACCAACAGCCAATGGCGTCTCTCTCATCCAATGCCACCTCCTCCTTGTACAGCAGCATCAATGCCTTGGAAAAGGCTCAGGCGCGCCTGCGCGCCGCCGACCAACAGAGACAACAGCAGCAGAGGCAGAGACAGCAGCAGGCCGCATCTCCCTCGTCCATGGCAAATCGCGCACAAAACCAAAGTCACCAAAGCCTCCAAAACCTCCAAAATCACCAAAACCAGCCTCCATCCCCGCCACACTCACTGGCATCGGACGTCCCTCCATCTGTAGCCACATCTGTAGCCATGGACAGGCCATTGGCCACCAAGGCACACGGAAACACCCCCGAGGAGACGCGTGCAAAGGATCACAAAGAGCAAGAAACCACAAAATTGGCACTTCCGGCCATCATCACGCCATCCACATCGTCCACACCACTTGAAAAAGCGTCGCCACGCCCGTCGCCACGCCCGTCGCCCTCCAATTCCACTACCGTGTCACTGTCGTCCGCATCCAGTCAGGCAGACAACGACGCGCCACAACAATGGCTGGAAACACCCACGACGACGTCATCGTCGCCCCTTCAAAAGTCGCCCGCGTTCCTCACACCGCCTATCTTTGAAAACGAGGTGTTGGACACGTCGCTCATGCCCGACTCGTCGCAGGAAGAGGCCCAATTGACAGGTGTTGCGCGTCGACGCAAGCGTTCCTCAGCTGCACGTGCCCTAAAGGACAAGATCGCTGCAGAGACCGTCGACTTGGAATTGATGAAAGGTAACACCCCCCAAAAAAAAAAACTCGTGGGACGCTAGGCGCTGATCATTTTCGTGTTTTTTTTTTGCCCATTTTAATCAGACGTGCAAAATTGGATGCGAAGCCTAAGGCTCCACAAGTATGGCCACGCGTTTGAGGGCATGCAATGGCAACAGGTTATCCGCATGGATGACGACGATATGGAGCGCGCCGGTGTAAACACATTGGGCGCGCGACGCAAGCTACTCAAAGTGTTTGAAAATGTCCAGCGCCACTGTCAAGAACACGTAAGATAGCACATGGTTACATTTTTTTGAAAAAAAAGAACCGCGCACGATTGAATTAACTTTTTTGGGTGTTTTTCTTCTTGTAGGAGATTGACTTTTGATTGGCCGACTCTCCGCCTCGCCCACTTGTTTGTGTTTTGAATCCTCTGTTTTGGACGGACTGCTTGGACACCCATCTATTTTCTTTTTCTATTTTTCCACCCTTGTTCCCGCCCACCCCTCCTCCTTTTCTCTTCCACCATTGTCTTGTCATGAAGAACAGAAAGCTAATTATATAAAGGGTTCCTTTAGGCTGGTTTGTCTTTTTTTAATGAAATGATGGCCCATTGAGCAATCAAAAAGACCTTGATTTTGTTTCTATTCTTTGCCAAGTGTGGGATGTGACGTTGCACACAGAAATAGGTTGAATGATTTTTTCCTTTCACGTCTTTTTTTTTTTTTTGTTGCTCGCTAGTAAAAAAGGGCCCAGCCAGGCTCGGATTCTATTTATAATTGCCCAATGAACTTTGTTTTCAAAGTTTCTCTGGCCTGCCTTTGCAACCCCTTTTTTTCTCTCCTTTTCTTCCTTGATCTTTTTTTTTTTGTCTCTCTTTTCTTTTCTTTTCCACTTTTTCATATATTCCCCCTCTTTCTATCATGTTACTGAAAAAAGGCTTCTGCGCGCTCGCTCTGTTCTCGACACTGGCATTCGGCTGTGAGCCCGAATGCCGACGAGGCGTCGCAAAGGCATTTGCCGACGTGTACGCCCCCGTCGTCAAGGACACTGTCACACAGCTGCGCGAGGAGCTTCGCTCCAACCTGTTTGCCAACACGCCGCTGCCCGAGCAAATTGCCAATGTCGTCCCCGAGAGCGACCTCAAGGAGCAAGTCCTGGCCGTCGTCTCTAGCACTCTCGACGAGTTCTCCAACCGCGCAACCGACAAACCCTTGGCTCAAGGCATCTTTTCGGTCATGTTCGCCGAGGACAAGCCCTTCAAGGGCGACTGCAATCATCCTCGACGCCTCACCCGCAATATGCCTCCTGCTGGTGAATCATGGACCTTGGAAGAGTGTAAGTGTTTGAATTTATACCCTGCAAATCGAGCTCATTCCCCGTTTTTTTTTTTTTTTCTTTGTTTTTAGGCGAAAAGATGGATTACATCTGTGGCAACCCTCCCTCCATTTGCTATCACTTGAAAATGGTTAGTGCTGAAGCGGAAAAAAAATGAAGGATAGGTCATTGACTTGTATTTATTTAGGTCAAGGAGCGTGTCATTGGACGCATCAAGACGCAATTGACCGACCATGCGACGTTTGACGATGGATTGCTTGTGCACAGCCTTGTGTCTGCCATCAAGCGCTCGGTGCACACCGTGCTGACGCACTATGGTGCGGGTTCGATGGCCGATAATATGCACGTCATGGACTATGCCAACAAACTCGTCAGCAACGGCATCCGCGTCCTCGATGGCTGGATCAACACCGACGTCAAGCAGCTTTGCGACGGCAACACCGCCCAGAGCTCCCATTGTGTTGGCTGGGATGCGGAAATCAAGAAGGAAATCTTGAAGTGGCCTTGAACGCACTCGTCTCCTTGTCTCTTTTTTTCAATTTAATCCACCTCCTCCCCTCCCGTACCCCTTTGCATAGATTCAAGATTCCATGTTCATAAAGATAAAAAAGCTCGAGTCTCATTCACCGCCCACATACAAAGCTATTTTCGTCCTCGTTTTCTTGTTTTTGTCCATGAACCGCGTGATCTTGCCAGCCCACTGCCGTGTTCCCCGGTAAAGAAAGGGAAAGGGCTTTTTTTATCTTTATCGAGGCGCACTTCCCACGTGCAGGCCGTGGCGCTGCATCCAAGCTGCTGCAAATCCAAGCAGTAAGGCGCAATTGGAGGTTTTATTTGTTTTTTTTCTCTTTTGGTATCTTTGTGTGATGCAAGCGGCCTACTCTGCTATGAATAGCCTCGTCCCTTTTCTTCCTGCGACGAATGAACGTGTCCGCGTGATAATGGGTGAAAGACAGGCGGAAAAACGCGATCGTTTCATACTTTGCCCGCCTTTTCTTTTTCTTTTTTTTTTTTTTTTTACACACCACACTGCGCCCGCCCGCAGGTGGTCCGTGAGAGCCAAAAAGGTTGAGCCACCGCCGTGATCAATCGAAAGAACGCCATTGACATCCCAATGGCAGCTATAATGCCCCAAATGAGTCTATTTTGCAAAATAACAAAAAAAAAAGCAATGACGCAGCAATGACGCGTGATAGACACGATTGTGACGGGCATTTCACCAATGCAGCAAAGATGTTGGGTGACAAGACGAGGCTGGCCAGGTCCCTATTGCCAAATCAGAAAAGAGAAGGGAGGGGGCAACCCAGCCATCCAACCAAAAAAAGGGCCCGCCTCTTTTGTTTTGGGCCCTGTCTTTCTTGTTTCTCTTTTTTTTTCTCTTCTTTCCCCTTCCTTCTCCTTGAATGAGCAACAGCAGTGAAGTTGAAGCCTTTGAACGGCACCAGTACCAGCAACGCAACCTGAAACAGGCGCTGTTTGCAGGTGCTATGGCGGGCACTGCTGTTGACACCGCCCTGTTCCCTCTCGGTATGGCCCTACTCGCTCATTTTTTCCCCTTAAATATAAAAGAAAAACTCGCCACTTATGCACTACCTTTTTCCTAGACACGATCAAGACGCGCTTGCAGTCGCAGGCTGGCTTTATTGCCTCGGGTGGTCTGCGCGGCGTGTACTCTGGCTTGCTTGCCGCCGTTATCGGCAGCGCACCAAGCGGTAAGGCACAATTCATGGGCGGGTTGCAAATAGAGTTTGACAGCAATGCCATGCCATGACATCGCATCTGACATGTTTTTTTTTTCTTTTCTTTTTTAGCCTCCTTGTTCTTTGTCACGTACGAGGCGACCAAGCACGTCCTTGGCGCGTCCATTGATCCCACGTTTGCGCCATTCATCCACATGGCAGCCGCGTCTTGTGGCGAGGTGGTAAGTATACTCGTGTTTTTAAGAGGTTTTGAAATCAAACATGCTGATTTGTGGACTTTTTTTTTTTTGTGAATTAGACGGCATGCTCTGTGCGCGTACCCACCGAGGTGGTGAAGCAGCGATTGCAGACCAAGCAATACACGTCCGTGTCGTCGGCAGTGAGCAGCGTTGTGCGTACGGAGGGCATTCTCGGTCTGTATCGCGGGTTTTTGTCCACGGTCGCGCGCGAGATCCCTTTCACGTGCATCCAATTCCCGCTGTACGAGTACTTTAAAAAGATGTACGCGTCCATGTACGGCACCGCGCCCGAGCCGTACCAGGCAGCAATGTGCGGCTCGCTGGCGGGCGGCATTGCCGCGGCCATCACCACCCCACTCGACGTTTGCAAGACACGCATCATGCTCTCACACAAGGTAAACAATAATGTCACGTGATGCACGTGGCGCGTATGCTCACATCGGCTCTTTTTTTTTTCATAAAAAGAACCAAACGACCAAGCCTTACAATGGGATCATGGCGACAATGAAGCGCATTGCGGCCGAGGAAGGCCCGCGCGCACTCCTTTCCGGCATGGGTCCGCGCATCATGTGGATCTCCATTGGCGGCAGCATCTTCCTGGGCGTGTACGAAAAGGCGCTAAAGACGTCCGGCCAGCTGCGCCTCTTTGAAGACGCGCGACACTAAAGACATCCATCCATCTCCCATCTCCATTGATCTTTTTTTTTCCATCTTGTTCATTCGTTTTGTTTACATAGACACGTACATCCATCCCCCCTTCTCTCTCATGCTTGCTATACACTCTTTGTACTATAATTTCTGCACTCAATATCCAATTTGTACGTCTTTTTTAAAAAAAAATAATAGAAGCATGCCATTTTATTTCTCATGGGTATCGTCGGCAAGCAACTCGTTGACCTCTTCGAGCACGGCGCATGTCGTCGCGCTCTGTGCCATGTGGACAACTTCCTATAAAAAAAAAACAAGAAAAAGAGCGAGTTAGGCGCCAATTGCGCTGCGCGGGTACGCGACTTGCTGGTGATTACTTTGAGGAAATTCTCGGGCCCATCGTCGTGGGATGTCAAGAATTCGTATGTCTGGGATAGGTGCGTGTAGAGCGCGTCGCTAATATGATTGTTGCTGATCAGCGTCTGGTACAGGACGTGCTGCGCGTCGATCAAGTTTTCGGCAGAGGGCAGCGGCACGTCCGGGTGCGTGGCCTGCAATTGCTGCTTGGCCGCCATCCGCACGCGCTCGACAGCTTCATCGCTCAACGCCAGCAACTCGCCCTCGACAATCATACACCATGCCGTGCACGTGTCGATAAACTGCGGCTGCCAGGACGAGATCCGAGGACTCGCCGCCTCATGCAACACACACGCAATTCTCGTAACTGCGGGCACTAGGCTGTTGGGCGCTTCTTCATTCATAATAGGCGCCAACAGGTGGGAGTGAACATGCAAAAAAAAAAAAAAAAAAAAAAAAAAAAAAGGAACGAAAACTTGCCGGACGCTCAGACCCCGCGTCCCTTTGATTCCCCGCCCCCCGTCCCGTAAAAAAAAAAAAAAAAAGCGTGCTGCGGCTCATATGATAAAAACCAATGGTCGGTTGTGCCGATGTCGAGACATTCAGCAGTTTCGTCCATTTTTAACAAATACAATACGTATCTTTATTCTTACCGTGGCTCCCAAAAGTGAGCCAAATTTTGCAATTCCGACATGAATGTGCTTGGTTCTCGCTGGATATGCATCTCATGCAATTTTAAAATATATCATTAAATAGCCCTATTTCCACTCTACTATGTGTCAAAGTTTCATTTTGATACGTTCAATAGAGGTGTAACTACAGCGCGTATAAAAATCGGAGTCATTTGGCTCACTTTTGGCGCGCAAAGGCACATATGGCTGAACCCACTACAGCTTTAAAAGCCCGTCGTCTTTTTTTTTTTTTTTGCGTGGCTCACTTACTTTTTTCGTTTTTCTTCCCCTTGTACCTTGTTTTGACTCTCATCATACTTCAATCAGCACAAAATCTACCGATTTTATTACGAACAACAGCCATGGCAAAAGTATCGAAAGATCTGCGTAGGGTTTCTCAATGGGCGAAATGAATTGAATTTTTCCTCGGCTCAATTCAATTCACTTGTGCTGGCCATAATTCAATTCATTGCTCAGTTCATTTGAAGTGAATCGCGGTCGCTCAATGGGCCTGATCACATGATGAATTGAATTGAATTGAATTGAATTGAATTG
>KV441875.1:197254-225869 GCA_001650995.1 Gongronella sp. w5
TGGATGTCAATGGCTGGTATTAACCACAGATGAAAGCAGTGAAAAACTTGTCTTGCTTTTTTTTTTTTTTACAAAACAACGCGTCAAAAGCGCGTCCATCTCCGCGTTACACGCGTCGCTGGTCTTGCTGACGCGTGAATTCGCGAGAAACAGGGCTGGCTCGTGACAAACTCGCAGAGAAAATTTACTTTTTCATCAAAATTTTTGATCGCGATTTGCTCGACAACGGTCTAATCGATCACCGATTTTACAGTACTGCAGTTTTACTGTATTAACAAACAGGGGGGCAAAGCACCTACAGTAATACAGTACTGTACAAGGGTGACTTGGAGCAGCGTGCTAGCTTGGGTTTTGACTTTTTGCATCGGTCATTTCACCAGCCTCGCAGCCTGGAGCCCACTCATCTACATCAGCCGTCGTCAGCGCACAAAAATGTGCAAAATACTGTACGTACGTACAGTAAAAAAATAAAAAAATGCGCACGAAAAAAATTCCATGCAATTTACGCACCTTAATTTGGAAGTGTCAAACCTTAAATTTTTGCAAAAAAATCTTGCTCAATGTAGGCAATTTTCTCAGTCGATCGCCGTTCATGCGTCACTCTTAGGGCATTTTTCTCAAGTTGCGGCGACGTGCCATTTTGTCTGCCAATAGCAAATTGTCGGAGTTGCCTCTTTGGGATGTATTGATCACTCGGAGTTCGAAATTTCCCAAATTTGACCTTTTCTGAGATTGAAAAGTGTGACCCCTGGGTGACCCCTGAATTTTTCAAAAGTGGTCATAGCGCTTTGAGGTTTTAAGCTTTTTTGTTGCAAATTTTGCATTGATTCCGGTGCCGCTGTTTTTGAGCAGGGTCGACAATGTACTGTAGATGAACAGATGGATGCAAAATTGCACAAATCTGAGGTTTTTGGCACTTTCGAGCGCAAAAAAAAATCGGGTGGGGCTGTCACTTGAACACTGGGCTAGAGTTTATGCTGTGGCGCGTTTTTCATTTGCGGGCGAGCAGACTGTAAAAAAATTTCTGGAGGCACAGCAAGCTGGCAATGACCGGAGGAAAACACGCTTTTTCGCTTTCCAAACGCAAATGAGTGCTTTTCAATGCAGTGTGCTGTTTCGTTATACAATACTGTACGAACTGTACGTAGCGTTGACGCCTCGAAACAAAACAATACAGTATATGATAGTAAAATAATGGATCATCATCATGCCATGCTGGAAGTCATTGATATTATTGATACTGTACAGTAGTAAGCGACGTGAACACGTGATTCATCTTTATTTTTTTATTACTACAGATGAATTGTGTTCATGAACATGCCTCTTTCCAAATAGTCGTCGCGAACAAACATGGCAGCGTACACAAAGGCCCCAAAAATCTAAAGGAGAAAAAAAAAGAGCATGAGCATTTTCATTATTACGATTCGTTGCTTCTTTTGCATTTCACGTACAAGCAAGAATTTGATGCACCAGACGACGACGGCCCAGTGAAAAATTTGCGCGGCAAATTGTCGGTAGAGGACGAGGTAGCAACTACCATGGTCAAGGCGGTCGATGCCACGGCAATGCCACGTGTTTTCCATGGTGCGGATCAGCCGCGGCGATTGCGCTTGCGTGTCCTGCCACGCCGCATGGAGCTGCTCCCAAATGTATTCCTGCCTGTCTGCAATCACGCGCGTGTAATCCACGAGCTGGAAAATCGCAAGGCCAATCAGCACGCCTAGACACTGGAAAATAAAAACAGTCAATTCAGATGCAAGAACGCGTTTTTCTTCTTCTTTCCGCGTACGATGGCCAAGAGCGGAGGCGAAAGCGCGCCAAACATGAGCACAAAGTACAATGCAGCCATAAGCCAATGAGACCATGACCACTGGAAAATCAACTTTGGCGCCATGGCCAGCCAATGCGGATATTGGCGATCGGGCTGTTGCAGCGCGTCTTGATCCAAAAGGACGCGACTGGCAAACGTCAGGCTCAAATACATCATCGCGACAATGCACAGCGTGCCCACACCGACAATCAGCCACACACCTAACCGCTGGCACTTGTAGGAAGAAACAAACATCGATAAAAGGGGGAAAAAAAGAAGAGCGAAATGCGTTTGTCGCGCCGCCCTCCCTCCCCATGACCGCCGATCCACCCACTTGGTCCTTTTCGCCCCCTGAAGGAATGTTGCCTTGCCACTGTGGCCCCCCTCCCCCCTTGCATTTTTCTTGGTTTTGTCGTGTAAATCAATTTAATTCTAACAACACACTCGTACAATAGAGGCTCCGCCGAGCCTATTCTACATGATTTGTTCTACAAAGAGGTGGGAAGGGCAAAGGGTGATCTATTGTTCGGCCGAGAAGTTGACCTTGGGGTTATAGAACAAAGCCTCGTTGCCCCAGAAGAATTGCTTGGCGCGCCAGTTGATGTACTCATAGTTGACGAACTGAGGGGGGTGCTCGTGGAGGTGCTCGTGGTGCTTCTCGTACAAGTTGTAGGCGTTGAACGAGGCAGCGGCCAAGCTGAAAAAAAAAGAATGAGCGCTCCAATGCCTTTTTTTCGTGATTTCTCTCATTTTTTTCTTTTCTTTTCATTTTTTTTTGGCTTACGCAGGGATACAGACGAAGATGGAGATCTTCTTCCAGGTATCAGCGGCCTCTACAAAAGGTGGAAAAAGGGGAGGGGGGAGTGAATAAACGTGCTCGCAATGGCAAAAAAAAAACCAGGCACTTACTAGCAGCGTGAGCACGGATAGCCTCCTGCTCGGCGGCAGAGGCCGTGGAGGAGAAGCGGACACCGGCGCGCTTGGTCGCTTGCAAGACGGACGAGTTGAAAAGAACACGGGAAGCCATTGGAAAAAAAAGAGAAGGGTGATTGAAAAAGAAAGAAAAAGAATAGAAAAGGGGCGGGCCCTGTCTTGTTTTTATTGTTTTTTTTGATAGGCCGGGGCCGTCACGACCCACAAAAACAGACAGGCAATGCATGAGCGCCAATCAGCGTCGAGTTCCCGGTGGCGCCTTTCAAAGACAGGACGCAAAAAAAAAAGACAATTCACTTTTTTTTTCTTTCCTTTTTCCTTTTCTCCCCTCCTTTACCCTCTTTTCTTTCCATAACCATGGCTGCTTTTGCTGGTGCCAAACGCAAGGACGCTCCCTCGGGCAATACGGAGCACAACAAGAAGAGCAAAGTTGGTAAGCATGACGGAGTAAGCGGCTTCAAAAGCACAAACTAACTTTTTTTTGGGCGCTTTTGTAGATTCTCGCAAGGAGCAGAAGCAGATCAAGCAGGAACGCAAGAGCAACGACCGCAGCTATGACATGATTTCACAGGCTAAGCGTGTCTGGGAGCAGCTACGACGCGGCGATGTCAAGCGTGAGCAACAAAAGGAATTGATGGTGCAAATGATGTCGATCATCACTGGCCGTGTGCAAGATGTAAGTTCCTTGGGGGGAAAGCAATGAATTGAACGAGGGGCCATGAGAGGCCAATGGGGTGGGGGGGGGAGAGCAAACATGCTCATTGCTTTTTTTCTCCATTTTAGATCATTTTCAAGCACGATGCGTCGCGCATCATCCAGACGTGTTTGAAAAAGGGCAATGGCGAGCAACGCAACCAGATTGCCGACGAGCTCAAGGGCAAATTCGAGGTGCTTGCCAAGTCGATGTATGGCAAGTTCATTGTGCTAAAGACACTTGAATACTGCCATTGGCAACGTGATGCGGTGCTTTCTGAATTCCGCACGCATGTGCGCAAGCTGATCAGACACAAGGAGGCATCCGCAGTCATTGAAGCGTTTTACGCGCAATTCTCGACGGCGGCGCAGCGCAATGAGCTGCTTGCCGAGTTTTACGGTCCTGAAATGACGCTTTTCCAACAAGGTGGCGGTGCGCAGACATTGGATGATCTGCTTGCCAAGCTGCCCGAGAAGAAGGATGCCGTGCTGCGCCACATGAACGAGGTGCTCAAGGGCTGCTTGGACAAGGGCACGCTCGTGCACAGCATTGTGCACAAGCCCATGTTGCAATACTTGGAGCTTGCCGACGCAAAGGGCCGTGCCGAGCTCATGGGTCTGCTGCGCGACAACCTGCAGGATATCGTCCATACCCGCGACGGCGCGCGCGTCGCCATGCTGTGCCTCGCGTATGCATCGCCAAAGGACAAGAAGCACATCATCAAGGCATTCAAGCCCTTTTTGGTCAAGATGGCTCAGGACGAATATGGCTACCTTGTGCTTCTCCGGCTACTGGACGTCACCGACGACACCGTCCTCGTCGCAAAGACGGTTCTCGCGGAACTGGGCAAGAACGCCAAGGAGCTCTTCGCTGACAAGTATGGGCGTCGCGTCTTTTTGTACATTTTGGCCGGCCGCAATACCAAGTACCTTGCCGGTGACACGATCCAATTCCTCACGGCCGGCGATGACATCAGCAACAGCAAAAAGGAGAACAAGGTCAAGGCGGCCGAGCTGCTGCAGGCGTGCTCGCCGCAATTGCTGCAATTGGTCGTCGACCACGCGTCTATTGTCATGCGCGAAAAGCTGTCGTCCCAGGTTGTCCAGGAAATCATGCTGCACGCCGTCGGCGACAAGTCGGCCGCCATCCAGACCATCCTCGCCCTTGTCGGTGAAGATATTGAAAAGGACGACCACGTCATGGAGCATCGTTTCGCCAATCGTATCATCAAGGCCCTCGTCAAAGCCGACACCGCCGAGTCGGAAAACGACCGCGCCGTCGAGCCCCTGTCCTTTGCGCCGCAATTGCTCGAGGTCATCCAGCCGCACATTGGCCACTATGCGACCAATTTCGGCAGCTTTGTCGTGCTGTCGCTTGCCGAGGAACCCAGCACCAAAAAGGACACGCTAAAGGCCCTCAAGGCGCACAAAAAAGCCATCCAACAGGCCGCAAACGACAAGAATGTCGGTGCGCAAAAGCTTGTCGAGCTTCTTTAGGTTGTTTTTCCATTTTTTTTGTTTTTCATTTCACCTCCAATTTGCATCCCCCTCCCCCTTCATGCACACACACATATACACAACACACACCCTATTCTCTATTTTTTTCCTTCTTCTTCCCCCTTCACTCAACTGCATTGTGTAAATTAAAAAAAAGATCCGTTTATTTTATGACAATTTTACAACTTGTACGCGCCGTAAGAGGAAGATTGCAGTTTTCCGGCAGCGGCCTGGTCAATGAACCAGTAGACACTGCCATTGGTGGGCTTGACGCGCTGGCAGGGCAATTGGAGCGCGGGCTGCTCAATGATCTTTTGAACCATCTCCTGTTTACCCTCGCCGGCGGTCACAAAGGCGATGGTGGCCGCATTGTTGACGACGGGGTACGTGAGGGTGATGCGCTCGGGAGGAGGCTTGGGCGAGTCGTTGATGGGTGCGACCCAGCGCGTGTTCTCTTGCAACAGCGGGTGGCCGGGGAACAACGAGCAGCAATGGCCATCGGGGCCCATGCCCAGCAAGATCAAATCAAACCGAGGCAAATTCTTGCCGAAATGCGCGACCAATTGCGCCTCATAGTCGACGGCGGCGGCGTCCGTGTCCTTGCGCACCGCGGCGGATTCTTGGATCGCGTGGATGTTCTCAGCAGGAATGGGCACCGCATCTAGCAATTGCGCCTTGACCTCCTTGTAATTTGAGTCGACGTCGTCGTGCGCAACGCAACGCTCGTCGGCCCAAAAGACGTGCCACTTGCTAAAGTCGATCTTGCTATTGTGCTTCAGGTCCTTGGCAAGCAATTTTGGCAACGACCCGCCGGAAATGGCAATGGACACCGACCCGTGCGACGCAATGGCTTCCGCAGACACCTTTTCGCAAAAGGCGTTTAAGCCAGCAGACAGACCGTCCGTCGATTCAAACGCGTACACTGTTGGGGACATTTTTTTTTGTTCAAAAAGAAAAAAGAGACAAGGGGTTTCAAAATCTGGCCGTGAGCACGTCAAAAAAATCAAAAATTGAACGCCCGCTCTTCTGCCTTTTTTCAAAAGGAGAGCAAAGGCAAAAGGAAAAAAAAAAAAAGAGCGCGTTCCAACACATTTTTATTTTTTTTCTCGTTTTTACTTTTAAATGTCATGCATACTAAAGGAGCGCCTCCCTCTCCTCCTCTACACGCGCGGATCCACCAATCATGCACGGTGTGAAAGTGTCAACTCGTTTTAAAAAATAGCGAGGGGGGGCATTGAGAAGGGAGAGGAAAGGGTGGAAGATGTCAAATTTTTGTTCAATCGCGCGGCGAACGAGGAGGTGGCGAGGCGGCGGCGCGTGGAGAGCGGTCAGAAGCGGATTCATTGCGCGGCGAGCGGGAACGTGGCGACGGGGAGCGGCCGCGAGGCGAGCGATCACGAGAAGAACGATGGTCACGGTCGCCACGGTCGTTACGGGGCGATGGCGAGCGGCCACGTGGGGTGGGCGAGCGCGACATGGGCGAACGCGAGCGGCGCGACGAGCGGCGAGGCGACGGAGAGCGCGACATGGGCGAGCGCGAGCGGCCACGCGGGGAACGAGAGCGCGAACGCGAACGACGCGACGAACGACGAGGGGAACGCGAACGCGAACGCGAACGGCGCGAACGACGACGCGTCATGCTAGTTGGAAAAGGGAAAAAAAGAACGGAAATGAGAAATTGCACAATTGAGAGAATGGAGGAGAGGCCGACTTACGTGCATTGCGCAGCGCGATGGCCTTCTTCACCGCAACGGCTAAATAAAGAAAAAAAAAAGACGTGTCAATTGATACCCACTAACCCATGTACACGTGAACAGATGAGCCTTACAAGCATTGGTTGGATTGGAAGCGACGCGCACGTTCACCAGCACCTTGTTCCTGGGGACTAAGATGCGTAAAAAACAAACAAAAAAAAAAAGCGAAAAAAAAAAGCAAACGGATGAGTCGACTCACGCTCTTTTTTTCATTTCTTCTCGTTTTCGTGACGCACCAGGCACGGGCACTATGGGATTAGGAATTAGGAAAATAAAAATCAGTGGTCTGAAGGGGTTGGCTGCTTGTTTTTTTTTTTTTTTTTTTTTTTTTTTTTTTTTTTTTTTTTTTTTTTTTTAAAAAAAAAAAAAAAAATCAATGTGGGCTTACACATGGCCAGGCTCGCCACAATTGTAGCATTTCTCGTTGGAAGAAGTACTAGGCGCATCTCGGCGGTCGCCAGGCGTCTTGGCAAAGCGCACGCGTAGTCGCTGGTGATCAAGCTTGTAACCATCATAATCCTCCATGGCATCTTGCGCATCTGGCAAAAAGTTGAAAAAAACAGCGTCAGTCCACGCTATTTTTACGACTTGCTCGCGGTCACTCGAGAAAGCTTTACCTCTTCTGTCCTAGGAATTGCAGAAACGAAAAATAAAAATGGAGAAAAATGAGCCAATGACACTCCCTTTGCGCGTGTTTTTTTTTTTTTTTTTTTTTTTTAAAAAGCAAATTACAAAGAATTCCACAAAGCCATAGTCCGCCTGTATACAAGAAATTGGGAATATGGGAAATTGAGTCGGTTGCCAGGGTCAAGCGTGACGAGAAAAACGACGACTTTTTGGAACGTACGCCCGAAAAATGCAACAAACAAGCGCCCGCCCACCAAACGACGACGACGCCCAGTGTCACCCGCGTGTTCTTACCATGATCATCACATCAGCCACAGGACCACGGCGTGAAAAAAGATCCTTCAGATCGCGAACACGCACAGAGCGGGCGATATTTCCTAGAAAAAATAAAGTCCAATAAGCACCCAAGTTTTCGTTTTTCGGCGCACTTGCATCGCATTTTAAACTTACCCACGTACAGACGGTTTCTCTGGCGCATAGATATTAGATAACAAAGAAGGAGAAAAAAAAAGAGAAGGAAAGAAGAGAAAAAGGGCAACAAAAAAAAAGGAAAAAAAAAAAATGGCAAGGTTTGCCTTGTCGGGCTTTTCGCGAGCAGCCTCCCTCCTTCTCTGACGTACACCTTGCCGACTCTCAGATCTCTGTGTTGCACAAACAAGCCAGTTGGTATCATACAAAAAGGCCAGATGCTGAGAGCGCGTCTTTTTTTTTTTTTTTTTTACGCCTGTTTCAATTTTACTTCGATTTTCTTTCGTTTCTTCTTGAAATCCCTCCTCCCCTTCACTTTTTAAACTTTGATTTTTTATCTAGTCCCCTCTCGATCGCAATGGCTTCATCGTGTAATAGCTATGATGGGCACCATGTACGCTTCAATGAGATTTGCGATCGCGGCCAACGTTCCTTGGGCCGCAAAGGGCGTCATAAGCAGTCGCTCTATGGGCAATACGTGCGAAATATGCTGAACAACTTGCTGTTGACGTCGTATTTCAATTGGACCATGATATTTTACGCTCCTTTTAGCGCCATTGCCACGCTCGTCGCGTACCCGACCATCATGATTGCCCTCTTTCTCGTCGAGGTCATCCTCAAAATCTTGCTCGAGTATCTCGGTGGTGCAAAGCTGCTCAATTCATGGAGCCGAAAATACGGAAAAGGTAAAAACACGCAGCCCAATGTTCGCTTTTTGCACAGCCCGCATGACTGATTTCTTTAATATTCACTGGCAAAAGGCCTCAGTATGGTCAATTGGGGTAAAGTGGCCATGCCATTTGCATATGGAAAAAGTGGAGAACAGGGACGACGCTCGCACCGATGACATGTGCCAATGGGGCTGCTCGCCTTTTTCTTTTTGGAAAATTAATAGGTTCGCCACCATGGCTCCTTTCGGGCGATACTGCGCGCAAAATCAAAGCATCGTTGCCTCTTTTGGGCACGCCCGCCAACACACAAGAAGGTGATGAACAAGACGAAGGGCCACGGTATCGCGTTTTCGACATTACCATTGCACAAACCATGACGCATCTGGCGGCACTCGTGTACGAGCGCGACGGCGACCGGGTGAAGCGCGCCTACGACATGTACATGGCGCGATCGCAACATAATGGCGACGTGGACGCGGCCACCGAGGCTGAAATGGAAAATCTCATCAAGGAATCAGAAGCGACCATTCGAGCCATTGCACGACGCTGGGGCTTGCGCTTTGAAGGTAAAAAGTAGAACATCCGGGGGCAAACCACATGGTGTGGGGGTGGGAGGGGGGATGGTTCCGTGGGGGTTGTTCAAATGTGTCACGCAACACAAAGTCGGCATAACCAAGCCAATTTCCACAGGCGTCACGGAGTTAAAGTCCTTGGGCGGCCCCTTTTGTGGTATTTTTTGGTCCAAGGATCATCCTTTTATCGTCGTTTGCTGCAAGGGCACCACCCCGACCAATTATGAAGGTACAGGATTAAAATATGGGCAAAATTTAGCAAAATTAGGAAGAAATGGAGGGAAAAAAATAGATACCAAGGGTGTTTTTTTTTTTGAAAAGAGTTCCTCCTGGACAGCACGATCCAGCGCAGCGATGCACGGTCATACTTGTTTGGGGCCGCCCACCAGGGGTTTTATGACGCAATTTTCCCCACGCGAGACGTGCCGCATGACGACCGCGACCCGTACCAGGCAATTTTGGACGCGATTCATGCCAAAGCCAAGTCGTATCCCGCGGAGGCCAATGTGCAAGTGTGGGTGACGGGCCATTCGCTCGGTGCTGCCCTGAGCACCATGCTGTTTGCGCGGTTGCTCAAGAGCCCAAATGATTTGCGCGCAGGCCTGACATTACGCGACTGCTACGCTCTAGGGGCCCCCGCCGTGGGCGACGCCACCTTCGCCGCGGAATTCTCATCGCACAGCCACTTGTCCATCGCACGAAAATCCTCAATGTGGCGCGTCATCAACCAGTACGACCTCGTCAGCCGCATCCCCGTCGGCCTCAACAACCACGTCGCCCAATTCGCCTCCCAATGGGACTTTTTCAATTACGTCCACGTGGGCAACGCCATCTACATCCCACCATGTTTAAACAACCACCAAACAAACGACTCACAAGGCCCGCTCGTTGTCAAAAGCGCCCGAGTGCGTATCATTGCCTCAAACATCAAGAAGGATGGCGACGTCTTAAACATCAAAAAGACCGGCGGCCGCGGCAAAGACGACGACGACGACGACACCACAGTGACCTCGGGCACCGATGCCAACAATGGCGACGCTAAAAAAGCCGCAAAACCGTACACTTTTAACCCAATCCACCTCTTGGAGAGTTTGTACCCCCGTGGTATCGTCTGCCACTTTCCGAATCAATACGACTTCAATCTGGAAAAGGTGCGCGCTTCCTATCCGCCCAACTGAGCATTGCAAAAAAAAAAAAATAATAAATGTGAGTATCGTATGTTTTTTTCTTTTTACACCATAACGCGTTTTTTCTTGTTTTTATTTTCTTATACACGTAACCGTGCACCCTTTTATTTTAATGCAGAGGAGGGTCAAGGAATCGTCCATGTCTCGCCCCATGTTTGTAAAAAAAGAGACTGGGTACAGTATCATTGCCCATTTGTGTCTGCCACAACACAGCGATGCTAATGATTAGCTTGAGTGTGCCAGTGAGTCACTCGAATGTGATGTGAAATGCAAGTGTGCATATGTAATAGACCACTCACTCGTCGAATGTCAGGCTTCAAGCCGCCGTGCTGCGCTCCAGTCGTAATGGAAGCTTTTTTGGTGTTTTTTTTTTGATCCATCTGTGGAAAATACACAATAAACAAGGTCGTTTCTCCTTTATCCAAAGAGTCCCAAGCTTTGGTCGTTTAATGAACTCACCCTTGCGTTGCTGCGGCCACCGGATGGCACGCAATCATGAATTTCGAAAATCACGAATTTTCCAAGGGGTGCAGTCGAGCTATCGAAAATGTGAAATTTAGAGCCTCAGATCGCCACGCTACTCATATTAAAGGATGAGCACACGCCATTCACCGGCGAAAATCAAATAAAAACCTGGGGTGCATCGACTGGTTGTCGCGAAAAATGGAATTTGCCTCTTTTTTTCGCCTCAAGAAAAAGTCGACGAAATTTATCGCAGCGCCGCGAAACAGGGATTATCGGAAAAAGCGCGATTTGCTGCGTATGTGGCTATCAATGATCACTGCAAAATTGAATTTGACGCGGAATAAACGCGAACAAACTGTTTGCGGGGAAACTTGGGCGCGTGTAAAACCGCGTCAGTCGTCGAAGGACACGCGTCTCTCCCTTACCAAATCCACACACCTGAGGTGTTTCTTTCAAATGGACGCGTCGGCGCGGCTCTCTGGGCGCGTTTTTCTAGTGCAATTCGCTGTTGATATTTAATCTAAAATCGTCGATTGCTCGTCAGCCCTCAAGTGGATTGCCACTCTTTTTTGTCGTTTTCGTGGTTTCGCTATGCGGTCCTTTGGTGCAAGTTTGGCGCAAATCTGAAGACCTGATTTTTCGATTTTGGTTTTTGGGAGCTCGTGACGGCCAAACTTTGATTTGCACGTAGCGTGCGCCCAACGAGTTTTGACAGCCAAAAGCTGTGTTCCTTTCGGGTTTGCATTGGCCCTTTTCATATTGTGTGCGTGCCGAGGCACTGCCGTGCCGAGTTGGTGACCTACAAGCCAAGTTTTCTCCTGAAAATAGCCATTCATAATAAATGCTTCATTGAGCGTTGCTCAAATGGCCCCAAATTTAAACGAGACGACGGCGGCAAAAAAAAAAAAAGGTCCAGGTCAAATGTTCGTGGCAGTCGGTTAGTACAATTTTGACAAAAAAAAAGGGGGGGGGGAAACAAATTGGCAAGGTTTGCCTTGTCGGGCTTTTCGCGAGCGGCCTCCCCTCTTCTCTGACGCACGCCTTTGCCAACTCCCAGATCTCTGTGTCACACAAACAAGCCAGCTAGTAGCATACAAAAAGGCCAAATGCCGAGAGCGTGTGCTTGGCCCCTCTTTTCTTTGCCCTTGTTCCTTTTTTTCTTTCGTTTCTTCTTGAAATCCCTCCCGCCTCCACCACTTTTTGGACGTTTTGATATTTTTTGTCCCGTCCCCTCTCTATCGCAATGGCTTCATCGCGTAATCGCCATGATAGGCACCATAGACGCGTCAATGAGCTTCGCGATCGCGGTCATCGATGCTTGGGTCGCCAAGGGCGCCATAGACAGTCGCTATACGGACAATACGTTCGGAGCATGCTGGCCAACTTGCTGTTGACGTCGTATTTCAATTGGACCATGATATTTTACGCTCCTTTTAGCGCCATTGCCACGCTCGTCGCTTACCCGACCATCATGGTCGTCCTCTTTTTCCTCGAGATTATCCTCAAAATCTTGCTCGAGTATCTCGGTGGTGCAAGGCTGCTCAAATCATGGAGCCGAAAATACGGAAAAGGTAAATAACACGCAGCCCAATGGTCGCTTTTGCGCAGCCCGCATGACTGATTTCTTTAAAAATTCAATGACAAAGGCCTCAGCATGATCAATTGGGGTAAGTGGCCATGCCATGTGCATATGGAAAGTGGAGGACGACGACGATGTGCGGCCCGATAACATGTGCCAATGGGGGGCGTCCGCCCTTTTTCTTTTTGGAAAATCAATAGGTTCGCCACCGTGGCTCCTTTCGGGCGATGCTGCGCGCAAAATCAAAGCATCGTTGCCTCTTTTGGGCACGCCCGCCAACACACAAGAAGACGAGGACCAAGACGAAGGGCCACGGTATCGCGTTTTCGACATTACCATTGCACAGACCATGACGCACCTAGCGGCACTCGTGTATGAGCGCGACGGCGAACTGGTCAAGCGCGCCTACGACATGTACACTGCGCGGTCGCAACATAACGGCGACGTGGACGCGGCCACCGAGGCTGAGATGGAAAATCTCATCTGGCAATCTGAAGGGACCATTCGAGCCATTGCACAACGCTGGGGCTTGCAATTTGAAGGTAAAAAAAGATCCAGGGCAAACCACATGGTGTGTGTGTGTGTGGGGGGGGGTGATGGTCCGTGGGGTAGTTCAAAAGCGTCATGCGACACAGAACCCGGCGTAACCAAGCTATTTTTGCAGGCATCACGGAGCTAAAGTCCTTGGGCGGCCCCTTTTGTGGTATTTTTTGGTCCAAGGATCATCCTTTTATCGTCATTTGCTGCAAGGGCACCACCCCGACCAATTATGAAGGTACATAAAAAAAATGGGCAAATTTTAGCAAAATTGGGAAGAAATGGAGGGGAAAAAAAGATACCAATGGTGTTTTTTTTTTTTGAAGAGTTCCTCGTGGACTGTGCGATCCAGCGCAGCGATGCGCGGCCGTATTTGTTTGGCGCCGCACATCAGGGGTTTTACGACGCGATTTTCCCCACGCGAGACGTGCCGCATGACGACCGCGACCCGTACCAGGCAATTTTGGACGCGATTCACGCCAAGGCCAAGGCGTATCACGCCGGGTCCAACGTGCAAGTGTGGGTGACGGGCCATTCGCTTGGTGCAGCCATGAGCTGCCTGCTTTTTGCGCGGTGGCTCAAGAGTCCCAACGATTTGCGCAATGGCCTGACATTGCGCGACTGTTACGTGATAGGCACCCCCGCCGTGGGCGACGCCACCTTCGCCGCGGAATTCGCATCGCACAGCCACTTGTCCATCACACGCAATTGCTCGCTGTGGCGCGTCGTCAACCAGTACGACCTCGTCAGCCGCGTCCCCGTTGGCTACGACAACCGCGTCGTCCAATTTGCCTCCCAATGGGACTTTTTCAATTACGTCCACGTCGGCAATCCCATCTACATACCGATACACTTGAACAACCGCCACCGAAACGACCCACATGGCCCGCTCGTTACCAAAAGTGCCCGAGTGCGCATCATCGCCTCAAACATCGATCTGGACGACGACGACGACGACGCCACACTGTCCTCAGGCACCGAATCCAACAATGGCGACGCTAAAAACGACGCAAAACGCGCCATGTTTAATCCCATCCACCTTTTGGAGAGCTTGTATCCCGCAGCCCTCCGCTGCCACATCCCCAATAGATACGATGCCAGCTTGGAAAAGGTGCGCGATTTCTATCCGCCCAATTGATTATTGAAAAGAATAAAGTATTTTTGTTGTTTTTCTTTTTTTTACACACTATGGCAAGCTTTTTTTTTGCTTTATCATATTTTTTTTCTATGCGCAACGACCCGTGGTATTTTTGACAAGGCACGACTTTAAACCCATTTATTTATCTCACAAGACGGCCTAGGAGCTGTCCTTGAGTCGCCCACGTTTGTAAAAAGACCGAATATCAATGCCGTTGTGTCTGACACGACAATGCATGCAGAGAATTATCTAGCGGATGCTAGTGAGTCACTCGAATGTAATAATGAATTGTAAGTGGGGATAGTAGACCTTCCCCTGGTCAAATGTCAGGCCTTCAAGCCGCTGTGCTGCACTCGAACGTCGCCATGGCAGCCGTTTTGATGCTTTTTCTGATCCATCCGTGGAAAAGACACAACATACAATGACTTGTTCTACTTTGGACAAAGAGTCCCAAGCTTTGGCCGTTTAATGAGCCCACCCTTGCGTTGCTGCGACCACTGGATGGCACGCAATCATGGGTTTTGAAAATTTCGAATTTTCCAAGGGGTGCAGTCGAGCTCTCGAAAATGATGAAATTTAAGGCCTCAGATTGCCACGCTACTCATGTTAAGGATGAGCACACCACATTCACCGGCGAAAATCAAATAAAAACCTGGGGTGCATCGACTGGTTGTCGCGAAAAATGGAATTTGCCTCTTTTTTTCGCCTCAAGGAGAAGTCGACGAAAATTTACCGCAGCACCGTGAAACAGGGATTATCGGAAAAAGCGCGATTTGCTGCGTATGTGGCTATCAATGATCACTGCAAAATTGAATTTGACGCGGAATAAACGCGAACAAACTGTTTGCGGGGAAACTTGGGCGCGTGTTAAACCGCGTCAGTCGTCGAATGACATGCGTCTCTCCCTTATCAAATTCATGCACCTGATGTGTCTTTTTCAAATAAACGCGTCGGCGCGGCTCTCTGGGCGCATTTTTCTAGTGCAATTCGCTGTTGAAATTTAATCTAAAATCGTCAACTGCTCGTCAACCCTCAAGTGGACCGCCGCTCTTTTTTGTCCTTTTCGTGGTTTCGCTATGCGGCCCTAACTTGGTGCAAGTTTGGCACAAATCTGGAGACCTAATTTTTCTATTTTGGTTTTGAGAGCTTGCGACGGCCAAATTTTGATTTGCACATAGCGTATCCCCAACGTCTTTTGACAACTAAAAGTTGCGTTCCTCTCGGGTTTGCAAGTGGCCCTTTTCACATTGTGCTGCGTGCCGAGGTATCGCCGTGCCGGGTTTGTGACCCACAAGCCAAGTTTTCTCCTGAAAACAGCCAGTTCTAATAAATGCTTCAAGATCCTTGCTCAAATAGTCTCAAATTTAAACGAGACGACGACGGCAACAAAAAAATGCTCCACGTCAAGTGTTCGTGGCAGTTGGTTGATACAATTTTGAGATGACACGTGAAATGTGCACGTAGGTCCATAAAAACGCATATGGCTGTTTGGCCTCGTTTTAATCGTGCGGAACGATGGGTAAAAGAGGTGTGAGCACGCCTGGGCGTCCAATTGGCTGATGTAGCATCGCCCTGATCAAGTTGAGTAAGCTGGATCCAAAGGTCGCAGGCGCGCCGGGATCAAGCATGGACGAAAATGTCCTTCGCGTAGAGCACCCTGGCGCCATTGGTTTCTCGTTCAACCTCTCAACATGGAAATTGATGGCGTCTGCCGCATCCGTGATCTTAAAAAGACGCGTCAACAAGTAAGCGAAGTGAACGTTTTGTCAGGTTTTTTATTTTTACCTGTAGCAATGCTTGATTTGACAATTCATCATTGACAAATAGAATATTGCCTCCGTCGTTGCACCAATTGCGCACCTATTTGCGGTGGGTGACGCGTGTCGGTGCATGAAAACACGTACAAAAAAATGGAAGAAACTTACCAAATCGCGCGCGTCATTAATCGGTGCGAGTCTGTCGTGCTATCACAAACAAGCATACCAGGACCTCGTGAGTCGATGGCTCGCTTCCCACGTCCACGGTGGTTTCCCTGTGAATGATAGACAAAAAGCGGGAACACTGGTGTCGGCAAGTCGCCGAGCTTGATTTGATGAAGAGTCATGTCGACGATCGGATGATACCAGTATGTCGGATCCGTCAGCCAGTCGCTGAGCCGCTGGTATTTTAATTCGCGCATGAGATCCGCGCCACACCTTGTTTTGAACCAAAAACAAATGAGGGGGAAATGGCCGCGCGTCGCGTCGCGTTTTTTTTTTTTTTTTTGTCGTGATGATTACTTGTTGCCCAGTGCGCGGAAGACCTCTTTCTTTTCCGGGCGTACAATGCTGAAGATATACTGTAGTCGCGGAATTCGGGGTATTGCTGCGTGAGGCCGTACATGCCTTCAAAGCCCATCCCCGTCACGAACCCGCCATTGACGATCGGCGTGGCTAGTGTTGAATTGACATTGACATTGACCAATGACCCGTCAAGCGCCGCGCCCACAATGTTCAGCTCCGGCGCGTACTCGGCCTTGAGCTGCGCCGCCCGCCCGCTCGCAATGGCACCGCCACTAATCCGCAAAAAAAAAAAATGTTTATATAAAAATGAAATTGTAATCTGTCACTCATTCGCTTTAATAGTGGACATACCTGTAGCCCCAGAGTGTGACGCGCGCGGTGGGCTGCATACCTGTCACTTTTTCGCTCGCCAGCACGGCACGCACAGCATCCAGGACGGCCTTGCCCGCCAAAGCACCGACTGTAAAGGCACCATGGGGACCCTCATAATCCTAACACACCCAAAAAAAAATGCATTGGTGATGGCGCATGGTCGTGTCCCATTCCGTGCTTACTGTAATTATGACTTTTTGCATGAAAACAACAGATGATTGCGGTCAGAAAGGCTCTTTTCCCCCTATTTTTGGCCATTCTTTCTCGTCCGATGCTACCTGGGATCCCGTGGGTCAACACCACATCCATAAACACATCTCTTTCGAGGTGACCTTGTTCACAAATTGGTTCATCGATCGCAAGTTGTACGACGGCGCACCTGGATCGTCATTTCATTTGTAAGAGAAATAGAAAAAAAAATACGTTCCAGGGTCACTCACGGCCAGCTAGTCACTTGCAGTTCATCCCGGTGGAGTCTTCAGCGGTCTATGCAAGCGCCCCCATCGTGAGCAGGGACCAAGGGGCCAAGTATTGGTACAAAAGGATGAAAATTGGACAGATTTGGGCTTTTACCTCGTACGACAAGAGCATGTCCAAATGCGCATCGTAGGGAAACACCAGCGTCGTCACTGTGGAGATTGGCTAAGCCAGAGCATCCTCTGTGCGGAAGAGAAACTAGAGTGAGAAAGGTAAAAAAAAAAAAAAAAGATAAAAAATCCCACGTTTTGTCGCGTTTCTCTCGTTTGTGATTTATTACCTGGTAGACACCAAGTAGGTTTTGCCTGAATTTATCCCATACGACGATTTCATCGTTTGCCAATTGGCGCCAACGTAGGATTGTTCCAGGTTTGGTGTTCTCAAAGCCAGAGGGCGGCTGGTAAAAGGGGTCGCATGTTGGCACGACGGGCTCGATGGGCACGACCTGCTTCAATGGCAGCGCGGGGAGCGCTGTGGTCACCGAGGCAAGCGTGCCCACGAGCGCCATGGCAACGCAGCATCGAATGCGCATGAAAACAGACAAAATAGGCGAAATAGGAAGAGGTACAAAAGCGAGACGCATCGATGCTTTCGCTGCCCTTTTTTTTTCAACATGGCAAGAGCACATGCGATCCTGGTTCTCGGAAATTAAGGGTGTGGCATTGGCCGACCCTTTAACAAAAAAAAAACACTCAACGGACGCGCTCGCCCTAAAAGGAAAATTTGCCTGCGGCATTGTCGCGCCTCGCCCCCCCTTTTTTTTTTTCATCGTCTCTAAAACTTTTGAGATGTTTTATTTTCTTTGGAAGAGGAAAAAAAAAAGACCAGCCAAACTACAAAAAAGCAGAAAAACGTGTATCAATGATAGAAAAAAAGAAAGGAGAGCTTGAAAATAAGCATAGAGGTACGAGCAATGGGGAGCCATCAAGAGAGAGAAAAAAAAAGCAGGCGGAACAAGTAGAAAGGGGGGATACATGGCAAAAAAATTGGAAAAAAGGGAGAGGAGAGTGTCATCTACATGGCCTGCTGCTGAGCATTGTCGATGAGTCGCTTGACACCGACGAGCCAGGAGCCACACTCGGTGTACTTGGTGGTGACCAGCTCGACCTGGATGCGGTGTGCGCTGCTATAGTCGCGTTGCTGCATGGCCTGGGCCAGCTTGAGCATGGACTGCAGCACGTCGTCAGAGAGATCGCCATTGTTGATGCCGTCAAACAGGGAATTCAGGCGTCTTTCGGTGTCGTCCAACATCTTTTTTTGCGCAGGCTACAAGAAAAAGATGGAATGAGGTCACCATTTGGTGATTTTGTTTTAAAAAATAAAATCTTACGTTGCATCGCTGCTTTTGCTGCTGCACTTCCTGCGACAAGATGTCAAAGACGGGGCGGTGCGCGGGTGGGATATGCGTTCGATCACCGTTGGCTGCGAAAAAAAGAGAAGAAAATCACAAAATTGAGTCTTTTTTCGTGCTTTTTTGCTTTTTTTTTTTCTTACGATGTCGCTGCTTTTCGGGTGCGGCTGGGGGCGGGATCTGCTTTGCAGGTGAGGGGCTAGGCATGGATTGGGCATTGAATGGCTGTTGTTGCGGGGGCTGTGCCATCATGCCATTGGTGGGTGGTAGAGAGGCGACGGAGCCTGAGCGAGGAGGCTGGTTTGGAGGGAATTGGGATTGAAGAGGGGGCGCGGCGGCCGCAGCATAGGGCATGTTGGTGGCGGGGGGAGGGGGGCGTTGGTGTTGCATGGATGGAGGAGGAGGCATCATTTGATTTTGGAATTGGCCATGGCGAGGAGGAGGGGCCATGGGTTGTTGCTGGGGCGTGGGCGGCTGCTGCTGGTGCAATGGCTGCTGCTGCTGCTGGGGCATGTACGCGGGATTGGGGGCATACGATTGCTGCTGCTGGAGGGGCGATGGCATGGCGGCCGCAGACATGGGAGGGGGTGGCGGCGGCGTGGCGACCGCACGCGATGGCTGATAGAATTGCTGGGGGCCCTGGGCGGCGCCAGAGGAGGCATTGGAGGGAGGAGGGGGCGGCGCCTGCTTGGCGAGAGGGGTGGGAGCCATGGCATTCATGGGTGGGGGAGGCAGCGCGTGCTGTTGTTGCTGTTGTTGCAGGGCAGCTGGAGGAGGCGGGCCCTGTTGCATGAAGGGTGGCTGCTGTTGCTGCTGCTGCATGAATGGCTGCTGCGGCTGGGGCACAAACGCCGACGCGGCGGGCGCATTGGGGAAAGGCGACGTGACGCGCTTGGCAGGGTTTAGATTGGCATGGACGCCGCCGGCGCCACCAAGACGCGGCGAGCGGGCCACATTGGGGTTGGCCAACATGGGCGGGTCATTCCACGCGCCCGTGGTGTTCTTCATGCTGGGCGTCGACGTGCGGCTGGGCGATGCGATGCCCGAGTCCTTGCGCACACCGCCACTCATGGGAGGAGGAGGCGGCGGCACCACCGTGTTGGTCGTTGCCGCGGCCATCCCACCATCGTACGCGCCGTAATTCGTCGCAGGTGCGCCATAACCCGTGGTCGCAGGCGTGTACGTATTCGTAGGCGCGCTAAATTGCGATTGCGCTTGCTGTGGCGCCTGTTGCATGGGCTGGTACGCATTCACACCATAAGCGGGCGTCGCATTGACCGCGGCAGGGTAGCCTGCTTGCGCACCGTACGCAGACACCGCGGCATTCGCAGCATTCGCGCCATAAACGCCCGACGACGCGCCAAACGCCGATCCATACGCGTTTTGTTGGCCGTACAGCGATTGCGATGTCTGTTGCTGCTGAGGCTGCTGAGCAAAGGCCGAGGGTTCCGGGGTGAGCATGACGGATTCAAAGGGAAACGCCGGTTGAGGGAATGCTTGTGCCGGACGGCCAGCCGCGCGATAGATACGATCGCGCACAATGGGCAATTCGTCGTTGGCTTGGTAATGCGCGGGCGTCAAGCTCAGATACTTGAGTGCCGTGGCCAATTTGCCCTGTGTCGCGAGCAATTCGGCATACTGGCAATATTTGTAATAGAGCGGGCCGAGCGGGAACTGAGTCGACGTCGTATCGGCCAAATAAGGGTCTTCGAACCCAATGGCATGGCGGAAAATCGTCACTTTTTCAACGAAATGCTGCAGACTGGCGCCTTGCGATTGCTCGGTTTCCAGTTTTTCTTGTTCTTCTTGCTCGACAATCCAAATGCCCGTCACCTTTTCAAGGTTGCCGGCCGCCAAGTAGCACAAGGTAGCGCGACGACGCAAATCGCGGCTCTTTTCTTGGTCGCGCGCAGCGGCCCACGCTTCTTCCTCCAGTCGCGCGCCCAATGTCTCGCTCAATGGACCAAATTCCTCGGCGCGTGCAAATGTGCACAAAATGGCAATGATCGAGTCCCATTCGTTGAGATCGGCTTGCTGCACAATGGTGGCCAAGTCGTTGTTGAGCACACCTTCCAACAGGCGCATGTACGGCACGCTGGGCGCCTGCTGCTCGAAATACACGAGACGCGTACGACTCAACAAGTCATCGCCGCCGCAAATCGCAAACATGAGCGCGTCCGACCATCGGTTTGCGCTGATGCACACATTCACCGCCGATTCAAAGTCGCCCATGACCACGGCACGCGTGATTGTCTTGTCAATGTCCGATCCAGACGATGGATACAGCTGCAATGCCTTTTGTTGCTGTTGTTGTTGTTGCAATGATGCCGCTTGCCCGCTCATCAATGGCGTCGAAATGCTGTTTGTGCGTTGCGACGATGGCGATAACGCGCCTCCACCTTCGGCATGATGGCCAAACAGATCATTGGGCTGCTCAGGCGATAAAAGCGACGATTGGCCGAAAAAGTCGGCAGCACCCACACTGGGCGACGTGATGGACGCGTCCAATGCTTGTTGTTGCTGTTGCTGCTGTTGTTGCTGCTGTTGATGCTCAGCGGCCGCGTCAAGAGGATTGTTGCCCAATGTCAACTTGGCAACGGCACTCACAATGTCATCCTTGTGGAATCCGAGGTATTTGAGAATGCAATCGCGCGCATTGTCATCGTACAAGGTGCGCAAGATATCCCAGCTTTCTTGCTCGTCGCGATTCTCGTGCGATTGCTGGCGTCGCTCGTCAATGAGCTGCGGAAGGCTCTTGTACTCGAGCGCTGCCTCCAATTCGTCCGATTGCTTGGCAATCTCAGGGTCAATCACTACATGCGCAATGGACACGTGGCGAGGAATCGTCTGAGGAGCTGGCGCCGTGCCGGGAGGCAAATTCGCAGCCGCTTGGATCGCCGCCTCGCCCGCCTTGTTGTTAAACGACACAAGCTTGCCGCCAAAGCTAAACGACGCGCCCACAGGGCGACGCAGCCACTTGGGCGCGTGCTTGAGCGCAAAAGACGGCGTCGCAGGCACTGCCTGGCGCATCGCAGCCGAAAATGGGTCGTCCGAGTGCGTCGCCACCTTTTCAGCGGGCTGCTGGCTCTCGTCACCTGCACCTTGCAGCGAGAACACGTTGATCTAAATGAAAGGAAATTGAAGAAAAAAAAAACGAGAACAAAAAGTGAGAAAAAACGAGAACAAAAAGTGAGAAAAAAATGAGAACAAAAAAGGGGGGGGAAAAAAGAGAGAGAAAAGCGAAAATGGAAAAGAAAATGGGAAAAAATGGCATACCTGGCCGTCAAAAGACGCGGTGGCCAAGAGATCGGGGTTGCGAGGGCACCAGTTGGCTTGGAAGGTCCAATTGGTGTTTTGGGACAGCTGGCCAAGAAGCTCACCAGTCTGCGGGTTCCATGCAAGCGTGCGGCAATCTTTGCCGCATGAAAGCAGCAAATCCGAGTCCTGGCGACACCATGACAGGCCGAGCACGCCCTTTTGATGGCCGGCAAGCGTCTTTTCTGGCGAATGCGCGTGGCGCAGGTCCCACAGCGTGACAATTGGATTGTGGTCGTCCTCGGCACCCGTCACAAGCTGCGTGGCCACATCTGGATGCCACGCCAACGACGTGATCCCGCGACGATTGCCCGTGGTGATCCCGCCAATGCCCTGACCTGTGTTGGACAGCGTCATCACCTCCTTGCGATTGCGCAAATCCCACACCACCGTGTGGCCAGACGCAGACGAGGTCGCCAAAATATGCGAAACCTGGCCGTTCCACCCGACGCTCGTGATGTCGTCGGAAATCATAGATCGATTGCCAGGCGAATACGGCTTGTCCGGCTTGGACAGGTCCCAAATGAACACCTGGAAAAGAGAAAAGAAAAAAAGAAAAAAAGCGAGGGGAAAATGTCAATGGCGGGGAGAGAGAGAGAGAAAAAAAACGCGTGTGTTACCTCATTGTTGCTGCCAGCAGACGCAAGCAGATTCGATTGGAACACGTTAAAGTCCAGGCTACGGATCGTGCCCGTGTGTGTGGCATTGCGGAAGATGAGCGAGTCCTCCCTAGAATCACCCAAAATAAAAAAAAACCGATAAAATGAGCCATTTGGAGGCATTTCCGTGTGTGCGTGTTTTTTGTGCCTTTACCCGCGGTGCTCCAGGATGCTGGAGGGGTTCCAAAGCGCGAGTTCGCCATTTTCAAGGCCACCAGCAATAATGCCCAATGGCTTTTCGGGTGTCGTGCAGCCCCATGCCACCGTGTTGAACCTAAAATGACAGAAAAAAAAAAATGAACAAAATATCCAAACCGCCGCACCCCGTGGCGAATTGGACACCCTACCTCGCAGGGCTCGTCACCTTGCCGACAGGTGCAAGATCAGGATTGGATGAGGTGACGTCCAGTCGGAACAACTCCAACTCGGACGCGTTGGAGAATGAGTCATCCAAGGCACCCGCCACCGTGCCGGCCGCAATAAGAGGAATCTGCTGCCCAGGGCTCCATGCAAACGTAGCGTTCCGATGGATTTCGTTGAGCCTTTTTGCCATGATGAAAAGGATGAAGAAGAAAACACGGACACAAGCAGCTAAAAAGGGGAAAAAAAAGAGCAAGGACCTAAGCAGATGAACCGCGAAAAAAAAAACGTGAGCCTGTGTCGTCGTGCCACGTCGCGCGATGAGCCGCAAAAAAAGCCAGCAAAAACCACCCTACCTTGTTCACAACAGGGAAAACGTCAAAAAGTAAGGAAAAAAAAAAAAAGCAAAAAGGTGGAGAAAAAGAGGTGCAACCAAAGAAAAGGAGACAGCGCTTTTTGAAACGTGGCAATTGCACACGACGGAGACTGAATATAAGTGGAATGGCTCCACGCCAGCTCGCTTTTCTTCGTTTTTCTGCTCTTTTGCCCTTTTGCCCTTTTTCCATGGAGAACAACCATTGCTTTTTGCGCGTCGACACGTCGCACGACCGCGCAGCCACGTAAGAAACTTGCCAAAAGGACGAAAAACGCATGGTATTAGTCTGAAACTCACGTTTTGCCCATTTTTTATCAGGGAGCTCACGCAATACCTGGTCAACTACCTCGACCACCACGCGCACGACGGCCCTTTGGCCTCGGATCCCGCCATTGCATACGCGACACGGCCCTGGGTCCTGATCTTTTGCGCGTCGCGTGACCACATTGACATGGCCATGCAAAGCAAGGCGTGGGGCGGTGAAAAATATCTGGAATCCATTCGATTTTGGTAAAAAAAAAAAAAAAAAAAAAAAAAAAAAAGTGATGAGCCCGACGACGCGTCGTTTGTCCTTTTTTTTTATGCTACCTTTCAAAGATCTTGTACACATAGGGAAGATGCATCTCAATGCTATGCTCGTCCTCGTGCAGGGACCTTTGTCCGAAGGGTCCGACGCCCTGTTGTGTTCATCGCTCAAATTTGATCGCTCAACCCGCATTTTTATCATGATTTCGTGCGTTTAGCTATGTTCCCACTGTGGCCGATTTGCGCGCCATCCTAGCAGCGTTTCATATGAAACCTCGTGCAGACGCTCGTCCACTGCAACACGACCTTTTGTCATGGTTCCACCATGAAAAGCACGGCCAGCCACCGGCACTCGTTGTGGTCATGGGCCTGCTTGACCTATTTTGTCACGGTGTACAAGGCGACGAGCGCTACCTTTCGATTCGGTATATAAAAAAAGAAAAAAGACGCTCCTCCTCGCCATTGGTGGGGCCGGAGCGCCGGAGGGAGCGGGTGGCCTAACGCCTTTTTTTGTTCTCTTTTGGAAGGTGCGATCAATTGGCCGCGACTTTGGCCTTGTTGACAGAGACGTGTCGCTTCCTCGGGTCCGAGGCACGTGATTCCTTCATGGCGCCACTTGTACAGCCATTGGGCGCGTCGTCGCACGAACAACAGGCACGGCCAACGTACCTGGTCATCACAGACCACGGCTGTCTGCCGCACATGGACGTAAAAGCGCTGTCGATGCCCCCCAACAACAAGACTCACCAGTCCAAGGACGCCGTCCTTCACACCATTTATGGTATCCTCATGTACTACCTTGGTTACCTGGTCTGACCAACAAGAGGCCACTCAGATTTGATGGATTTGTCGTTATCGTCCAATCACGGAACACGAAACTTGGGTGATGTGATAATCTGCTCCAGTCCGATCCGTCGATGCTCTTTTTTTGGTGATTCCTTATTCATATACTATGCGAGCGCATTCCTTTATACCCCCAATTGTCTTTTTTGACCTCTTTTTTTCCTCTCTTTTTCCTTTTTTTTTCTCTCTTTTTCTCTCCTTGTACATAGCTTTGCCCCGTCTTTTTGTGTTTTTTTTTTCACTCTCTCCTCCCCACTCTTTCTTTTTTTGCCGCCCTTTTCTTTGCCTATGAATTTCTCAGCAGCAAGCATTGGTCCCGACACGCTGGACGACTGGCTCGAAAGCGATCTCCGGCAATCCGGCATCCTGCCCTTGACGGGCAGAGCCACCTTTGACGACACGATCAGCCTGGATGCGATCAAGCTCGAGCAAATGGACGACCATTCGGACGGCAGCAAGACTGTTGTCGGATCCCCACAAACACCCTTGACAAAGGACGATTTGGTCTCGCCCATGGTCAATGTCGCGCCCTTTTTGCAGGCACTCGCCTTTTTCACGTCCGCGTCAAACAACAATGACACCAACAACAACATCCATGCTCATGCAAAGGCATTACCTGCACTGCTGCCCATGCCGCCCGCCGTCATCAATCCGCTCGACATGACACGAAAGGATGCCGCCGCCGCTGCCGCCGCACTCGCCTCGCACCTGCACCCCCTGCAGCAACACATATCCCCAAACACCATTGCCTCGGCAGCAACAGCCTTGCCCATCCTTGCACCGGCCGCCGTCCTCAATCATATCCCTGACCCAACCACCGTGTCCGCCTCGTCGTCAGCCACATCCTCGCCCATCCTCCTACAGCGCAAACGCCCCGCACCGGCACCAACAGCAGCACAGGACGGCGACGCGACCACCGCGCCCATCGAGGCCGACGCCGTCGCCATGAAACGCCAAAAAAACACGGATGCCGCACGCAGGTCACGGCTCCGTAAGGCACTCAAGATGGAGGCGCTCGAAAAGCGCGTCGCCGAGCTGGAAGATGCCAACAAGCGCCTCGCGAGCAAAGTCAACCACGCCGAAAAGGAACGCGACGCGTCAAAAGACAAAGTCGATGGCCAGGAAAAGAGGATACAAATGCTCGAAGACCAATTGGCAAAGGCACACAAGGAACTCCTTGATGATGATGACCACCAGACTGACAAGACGCCTGAAGAGTAGAAAAAAAAAACAGTCTTTCATGCATATCCCCCTTTTGTTTATAATCTCTGTATAATATTGAAAAAATAAAAATTTTGCTGTTTCATAGAATTTAAAAAAAAAAGCTTTTGCCCCCTTGATTTTTTTTTTGTTGTTGACAGACCCGGGTGGCGCCATGCATCGACGTGCGACGTGTGTTGACGGGCCCATGCCCGCATTTGGGATTGACCAAAAAGGCCAAAAGCGGCAAGAAGCCCCGTCGGATCGGTCACGTGCCCGGTGCTCCCCGAAAAAAAAAAAAAAATCTGCGCCGCGGAGCGCGGACTCTATCCCATTGCACTCTGATCGTTCTCTTGAACAATGAAATAAGAAGCAACGTTCACCTCGACGACGGTCGATATAAAATAACGTCGTTTCTCGACGTTTCAGCAATGCCGCACGTACTTTTGCTCACCAAATCACGTTAGCATGATGAAGTTGCCCCTCAAACGAATAACTGTTCGCTCAATTCTGTCTGGAACTCGTTTTCTGAAGTGATCATTGATGATCGCGTATGAAACAGATCGTACTCTTTATTATGATTCACGTTTCAAGGATCTGCAGCCAGTTTTCGTCGAGATGGCCTTGTGCCTTGTGGCGAAAATATATAGCAAATTGCATTTTGCGCAAAATCCAGTCAAGGGAGCCCTGGGTTTTATCTTCTATGGCAATTTCATTGATACTGTAAATAGATGCATTCTACCATGTGGTTGAATGTCGCCGCGATCCAAGGACCTGATTTTCACCAGTTTAAAAATCGTGGTGACTGTGCCCCTTGGAATATCGGTGGAAAATCGTGCATTTTGCAATTCGACATAATATGGGCATTTTGACCACTCTCTTTTCAGAACAAAAGTAAAAACCAAAGGTCGACCTGGCCGTTGACGAGAAAATTGACATTGCCCCGCAGCAAATTCACAATTTTGTTTCTGGCACGTCATGTTGCCTTTCGACCACGCTCATTACAGTACTTGCAAGTGGTAGGAGGAGATACAGTATGATACGCAAGAGGGTCATTTTGTTCCCGCCCGGCAACGCCGATGCGCAGCATTTGCACACTTGTAACGCCCGATCCAACATTTCAGCCTCATTTTTCTCGGCAATGGACAAGACAAAGGGCGACGTGCTGCTGGGATCATACGGTATCATCATACTGTAGATGCAGAATTCGATTATCTGTCGGATGAACCCTGCTGTTTCATCAGCGTTCGACCAAAACTGATCCAGGAACTCCATTTTCTAAATTTGGCTTTAATCGCCCTTTCCTCAGCTCTTCGATGTAGTACTGTATTACTGTATTACTGTATTACTGTATTACTGTATTACTGTACTGTATGTTCTATGATACAGTATCATATCGACGCGTACTGTATTTTACAGTATGACAAGCAAGATGTGCAAAAAACCAGGCAGGAGGAGGAGTCGATTGAGTCATTGTTTGTGCAGCAGATGAATCCAAGCAAAACCTTGAGTTCTTGACATTTCCACAAATCCTGCACAACGGGTTCTCAAAATACTGTTTGTGGATCGCCGGCATCGAAAGAGACGCACTCATATAATTGTGATTTCCTGAATGTTTGCTCGCCCGATGATGCGATGGATGATGAACTTTGCACGCTTGCAAAAGTCGTCGATGTCGATCAAACATTGCGTGCTTCTTACAGTAGGTCGTCAACTTTTTTCGAACTCACTTTTCTCGACAATTGGAAAAACAACCAACGGTGTTTTTGACATGTCAAATAGGCATCTGTTAAATCGCTTTCGAATGGGACCAGTTTGATCGATGGATGGCTACAGTACGTAAAACCTAAAACAACATCTCGCGGAGAAAATCCATCTTTTCATCAAAATTTTTAACGGCAATTTGCTCAACAACGGTCTAATAAACTTGTAATTTTTATTCCAGTTTTACTAACCAACAGGGGTGCAAAGCATCTACTGTAATGGGATGGCTTGCGGCGCGCTAGCTTGGATTTGAACATTTTGCATCGGTCATTTCAGCAGGCTGCGGCCCACTATTCAGCGCACAAAAACGTGCAAATAAAAAAATAAAAAAGTACAACAGCAAAAAAATTTCCATGCAATTCACGTACGTAACCTAATTTGGAAGTCTCAAGCCTTAAATTTTTGCAAAAAAAGTCGCACCAAAGTAGGCACTTTTTTTCAGTCGATCGCCGTTCATGCGTCACTCTTCTGGTCATTTTTCGTCATTTGGGGCGACCTGTCATTTTATGATGTGCCAATCGCAAATTGTCGGAGTTACCTGTTTGAGATGCATTGATCACTCGGAGTTCGAAATTTCTCAAATTTGGCATTTTAAGATTGAAATGTGTGACCCCCTGAGTGACCCCTGAATTTTTAAAAAGAGGCCGTAGCGCTTTGGTGTTTTAAACTTTTTTGTTGCAAAAAAAAAAATTGAATGCGATGCGACTGTTTTTAAAAGAGGTCGGCCAAATGGATGGCGAGATGAAAACAAAATAGTAGTACAAATGCGAGATTTTTGGGAATTTCGAGTCCAAAAAAATCGGATGCGTCCATCTTGAGCGCCGGGCTGTAATTTATGATGCCGTGGCGCGTTTTTCATTGGCGGGCAGCTATGCTGTAAAAAAATTTCTGGAGGCACAGCAGGCCAGCAAAGTCTGAAAAACGCTCGTTTTTGGTGTTTAAAATGTAATGACTACAGTAAATGTGTACGTCGTCTTGGTGCAGTGTACAGTAGCCTGTAGGCGGCATTGTTGTAGAAATTAAATAAATGATGAGATCATACAGTAAACAGTATCATACTGTACAATACTGTACAGTACCCTACCAAAAAAAGTTACCCCCCTGGCTATTTTTTTGCGAAGTGGCTGTCAAGTTAATCGCGTTAATCTCTTCTGTATTGA
>KV441875.1:227286-239890 GCA_001650995.1 Gongronella sp. w5
TACTGTAGGCATCAACGCATCATACAGTACGTACCGGTAGCTAGCACGCGTCATCAGTTGCTTCTGTGTTCTGTCCAGTGTCCACTGATGAAATCGAAATAAACATGATCTTGGACAGATTACGTACTGTATGTACGTAAACGATTATGACACAGTATGTATTTATGGGCCAAACTCCAAAACCCCGCAAAACGCGTGAAAGTACCGGTATGCATTCTCCACGGTCCTCACTTCTCAGGCAGTACAGAGATGCAAGCATGCATTCAACCCAAGATCCGGGATCATACAGTAGAACAGTACCATGGATCCATTGCATCGTGCCTTTCGTTTTTGACAAAATGGCGAAAACAGCCGTAAAAATCTTAATTTTGATTAATAATATTACAGTATTGCATTTCTGGCAGTTTTCCTTTGTTTTTCCCACCCGGCCACCGCCCGACCACCACTTGCGCCTCATTCACAATGTCATAAAACGCATTGTCGTCAAGAGCTGAGAATGTTCAACATGGGCTACAATGCGAATTGCGACAGAAATTCTGATTTTACAGTATATCAACGCAGCAAAAACGCTCCAATATCATATGCGCCTTCAAGCGGTCAAGCCTCGACGAGATTTTTTTTTCGGAACATTGTGTCCTTTTTTGACGCTTTGAGGCATGAGTTTTAAAAGCATTGTATATGGATCCTCTTTTTCAAGTCTTGAAAACAGATGGTGCTTGAAGATTTGGGCAAGTCGCTTTTTTTCCAAGCCTTGCGCACCCAAATTCTCATGAAATGTGGCAGCTGCAAAAGTGTGAGCCGGTCTGGATAGATGGATGCTTGCCAGGGCAAAAGAGCGGAGCGGCGGCGTACGAAAAAAAAAATCGAAAGGGCGCCTGGTCCCCACTTTTTTTTTTTTTTTTTTTTTTTTTTTTTTTGTTCCTTGTTCTCTTTGTTTGCTTGTCATGGATTCTCCGGGGCGCGATTCGTTTGCACAGACGTCTGAGCTCAGCACCGATCGTCGGCGTAGCAGCCGTCAAGCTGGTCGCAGCATAGAAGTCGCTGTAGCCATCGACGTGCCTTACAGTCCGGACGCCGACTGCGCGCGAAACGACAGGAAACGCCCAGGCAATAAAAAGGCGTACACCTCCAACGACGTCACGGACAACGACTGGGTGCGCAATGCCAACAGCCGCTCCGTGCACTCACACGTGTACAAGCGCCGCACCGACCAAAAGATCAAAACGAGCGTCATGGCGCAGAAAATGCAAATGCAGCAGCAGGACGGCGTGGGCAGCAGCCGCGAACGCGCGCATGTGATCAAGGGCAAGGGCGCATTGAGCACGGGCAAGCGCCACACGATCCATCCGGACGCCGACAAGAGCCAAAAAAGAGGAACGACGCCGGCCAAGCGCAAGCGCCGCGCTTCCGCGGGCAAAGAGGCATCTGGCGATGAACAGAACGGTGGCGACCGCGACGCCATCGACGCCACCGACGCCAAAGGCACCGACAAAGAACCAATCAAGATCAAAGACTCCGTCAGCCTGTCGTTGAAGAAGAAATCGAACAAAAAGACAGAAAAGGTGCCCGAGGAGCCGACGCGCCGATCGACACGCGTGCGACGTGAGACGGAAGTCAACTACAAGGAGAGCGACACCGAAGATGAGGACGAAAAAAGGCCAGTCTCGCCAATCAAAGAAAAACTCGTGTTGCCAACGCGTATCGTGCCGCGTGAACATATGGTCATGAAGAAATTGGACGACGTGCCCGCCTATTGCAAGGAAGCCGACGAGCATGCCGATGAAGGTAAAAATCCCCTCGAATCGCGTGAAATCGCGTCCATTTAATCGGTTTTTTTTTATTTTTTTTTGTAGCGGATTGCCCCTTTTGCCACGCGACGCTTCCGCTGACCAAATCAAAAAAGGTGCGCAAGGCGCTTGCCGACATTCTGACCAAGGACAGGGAGTTTCTGGCTGCGCAGGAAGACATCCAAGGCTTCAGGATATCGCGACCCAAGCGCTTTGTTTCGCACGAGGACCGGTACGCGTTTTGCCAAATGCACGAGCTCGAATTTACGCACAAGCCCGAGGCAAAAGACAAGGGCTGGCCCGCGAGCATCAACTTTGACAAGCTGCCTGCACGCGTTCGCGCCCTGCAGTCCGAACTTGATGGTCTCATCGACGGCACCACGCACAGCATCTATCGCGCAGAGGCCATGCGCGATTACGAGACCTTTGGCATCCACAAGGCACGCGGCACGCTCGGCGCCATGGCCCGCTTTGACAAGAGTATCGTAAGTCGGCTCTCCTTCCCCCCCCCCAAAAAAAGAGAGAAACAGAGATCAGAGACAAATCGCGACGCGCTTGTTGCTGACTTGCCTCTGCGCACGTGCTTTTCTCTAGCCTGGGTACTATGGGATCAAGGGTGCCGCAGTGATCCAAGAGACACTGCGTGTCATGTACCAAGACAAGTTGCAGATGGACATCATCAAGCCGCAATCCGCCTCTGAATTCATCCAGCAGGTCCTGGTGCCCGAGGCCGGCTTCCGCCTCATTCGTGATGATCTCCAAAAGAAGCGCAAGCGCCTGCCTGCAGACGAAATCGAGGCTGCCGCGAAAAAAACAATGCTTGAGAGCGTGTCTTACGGCGCCTTGCTGCACCCGTTCGAGGAAGAGGATTGAATTCTTTGTTTCGCCATCCCCCAATGCCCTCTCAATATGTTCTTTCGACCGCGTCGACCGCCCCTCCCTTTATCGCCACATCCCACTACTTGCATAGCCCATTTATTTGCCTTTTTCCTTTCTCTATTCTCTTCATTAATTGTTGTTTTTCCGCGTGCCAACTTGGGACACGTCCAGTTTGTATTCCCCCCTTTGCTGTCCGGTAATAAAAATCCAAAGGAGATTCTAATTCGACAACGAGTAGGTGTTTAATTCAGTTGTACAAAACAAAAGAGACGTAAATGAGGGTGAGAGGGCAATCTAGTGGTGCTCGACGTTCTTGTGGTGCTCTGCAAAAAGAAAAAAAAAAGATCGTGATGAGCAAAAATTAATCTTTTCAATGGTGCGCGGGGGCATGATGGCGCGCATTCGTCCTAAATCGGCCATCAACAGATGCAAATGGGGGCCGTCACTTACTCAAGTGGAAGTGGTAATCGATGGTGTAGCCAACGGTGAAGATACCGAAGATGAGGTGCAAGAAGGGGGTGATGCTGGCATTGTCACCATCGATGTACTTGGCCTTGTAGCGACCCCAGGGACCGCTGGGCTTAGCCTGGGCGACGGTGCCCTTGGGCAATTTCTAAAAGTAAACAAAAAAAATAGAGGGACGAGGGGTTGTCAAAAATCAAAATGTCGTGGGTGATGGTGGTCGTGTTTTCGTCCTTTTACCTTGTAAAAGTTGACAAGCTGGGTCATTTGGGCGTCCTGGGCGGCACCGCTGCCAACCTTGGTGGCGGCAGCAACGTTGGGGGGAACCAAGGTCTTGGTGCTGTAGGCACGACGGAAAACGGTCGAGAAGGCGTTCATGATATAAGGGTGAAAGAAAAAAAACAAGGGAAAGAAGAAAAAAAAAAGAGAAAAATGCGAGGGCCCCGCCTGGTCTGTTGTTTACGGGGGGTCAGCCCGGACCCTGGGAGGCTTGAGCCCAAAAAAGGTCCGGCCCGGACTGCTCAGATTGCCTTTTTTGGCTTTAACTGACCAATTAAACGCACCCCTCGCTCTTTTTCGGCCCCTAGCTGTCTCTCTCTCTCTTTTTTTTTTTTTTAATGCTTCGACACACTTTGACACGCCTTGCAAGGAGGACGCCGCTTTCAGCCAACTTGACACGCCGCTGCCTGGCAACGCGCACGTCCACAAGCTCAGAAACACAACAACAACCCTTGTACGAGCACCATATCCCCATTTCTTGCCTCGAACGCTCCATTCTGACTGTCGGGTCCGCGCTGGCAGCTGTCAACAACCCGTTACGAGGAGGTAAGAACCACACGGCTCAAAAAGAACGCGTCTTGACGCGCTTTTGACGCGCTTTTTTACGCGTCTCTCATCATTTATCGCAATTTCTCGAAATTCAGACATGGTGGCCACGCTCGGCGAGACCACGGGCGCGCTCTTTTTGGAGCGCATGCGCGACACTATGCTGCAATCGCCCACCGGGCGCCAGATCCTCAGGGAACGCCCAAGCATCACATCCGCATCCATTAATCTCGATCGCTTGCGCACAGAGTGCGCCATCGGCACCTTTGGTCACGCTTACGTCCATTGGCTCGATGAGCAAGGCGTCACGCCCGATACCCGTGAACCCGTACGTCGCGTGCAAAAAGTGAAAAAGAGAGAGAGAAAAAAAAAGAAAGAAAAACGACGCATTTGGGCTCATGCAACTCTTTTTTTTTTGGATTTTCAGGTGCGCTTTGTGGATGACGACGAGCTTGCATATGTGATGAAGCGATACCGGGAGATCCACGACTTTTTCCATACACTGACGGGCCTGGGCGTCTCTGTCGAGGAAGAAATTGCATTGAAATGGTTCGAATGGGTGCAAACAGGGCTACCCATGACCATGTTGTCATCGCTGTTTGGGCCGTGGCAGCTGACGTGGTCGCAGCGCCACCGCTTGTACACGTCGTACGTGCCGTGGGCCCTGCAGAGCGGCGCAGCATGCAAGCCACTTATGAACGTCTACTTTGAACACCACTTCCATGAACCCCTCGATCAATTCCGTAAAAATCTCGGACTCATCACTCCTCCATGAATAAACACAATCTATCCCTGTGCCAATCCGGCGATCTCGATCATATCCACGGAAGGAGGCCGCATTGGAAAATCGCGTAAAAGGGGAAAATGGGCTTGATCTCGACAGCCACTTGGGCGCAGGCGCCCATGAGAAGGCTCAGCTCAAAATGAAACTTTGGGAAAGCCTTCACCTGGAATTACTATATCGCGTACCTCTGCGCCGAGCAGTGACGCGTGTGAAATACACCATGACGACACACTTTTAGCAAAACATTAGTTTCTTTTTCATACGCCTTATGAACATCGGAGTTTAAAAGTATCGATGGGTTTTTGGCCAGCACGGGGCCATTTTGGGTTCCTCACCGTGCGCGAATTGTGCTCCAAAGCTCACTTTTGTCCTTTTTTTTTTTTTTTTTTTGGTGTGAGGGCGTGACACTGGCTTGTCCTTGCAAAAAAAGACAGACGCTCGGTTCTCAATGGGTCCTTGCTGCCTGTTTTCAATGGGCCGCTGGCCCATTTCAGCCACACACTCCTTGGTTCAGCCCTCCCTTTTTTTATATGAACAACATAAAAAATGGCGGCTGACTACTCAGGGGGCGGCGATCGTCGCTTCTCACATGCGTGCTCACCCGCCACCCGTGGTGTGCGTGTGCGTGTGCGCCAGGGACAAGACTGATGTGTGGATGGGCCAATTCCGCAGGCTGCACAGTGACTCTCATCACGTCATCCTGCTGATCACGCCTCGTTTTCGCACTTTTTTTGATTCTCGCAACGTGACTGATGATAATCCATGAACGCACGACGCAACCCTGAATGCGGCTCTCCTTGAAAGTGCCAAGGGCTGATTGATCACGCAAGATAAAGACCCTCCATGCCACGTCAAGTTGTTGCTTTGTTGTTGTTTTTTTGGGTGGGCTCGTGGACTCTCCCTATTCTATTTTTACGCCCTCTTGTTCCTGAAGTGTGCCGTGCAGGCGACGGCCCGTAAAACGCGCAATTGGTATCGGGAGGACCAATGGAACGGTGGTGCAAGTCTGAAAAAAAAAGAGTTTAGGGTGAAATGATCGATTTCCTTACTTTTTGATCCGTCCAGGACGGGGCAACCGAAATTCTCCATGATGGGCAAACTCTAAAGGGATGGAATGGTGGATGACCTTCATGCGTCAAGTGCCAATTCTGTCCTGTGTTCCGAGTTTTGAGGGTTCGCAGCCCTTTTTTTTTTTCTCCTCGGAAGGCCGATCGTCCCTCCTCATTTGCTTTGCATCGAGTGCCATGGAACGCGCTTAGCGCGGCGTGGAGAGTTTAAAAAAAAAAAGACCGCTCGTCGCAAAGGTGCGTCAAACGGAGGTGGAGGGGGGAATAAAAAAAAAAAGGTTGGCAATCGCCATGGCTTGCTTTTGTTCGTGTATATTTTATACATGCGCTTATGCAAAAAAACCTTAATGTATGCCTCCTGCACCCCCGTCTGATAACGATGATAAGAGAATGTGAATTGCCAATTGGGGCAATATTCGCTGATAAGTGAGCTCTTTTTTTTTTTCCTCGCACTCTTATCAGCCAAAAAAAGGCATTGGCAACAAACAGATGAGCGCCTCCCCTCCCTGTGTGTGTGTGTGTGTGTGTGTGGACAGGAGGGCTCATCCCGTATAAATGCCTGTTTTTTCCTCGATCATTTTCCATCGCTCTCCCCCTTTTTTTTTTTCTTCTATTTTTTTTATAAAAAAAGCGCCTTTTTCCCCCCTTCCTTTTTGCTTCTTTTGCATCTTTATTAATCATGGCTGTCGTGTCCAATTCCTCCATTCTGTCCAAGTATCTTGATCTGGCTCAAGGTGACAAGGTGCAAGTCGAATACGTGTGGATTGATGCCGTTGGGTGCTTGCGCAGCAAGACCAAGACGGTGACCAAAGTCCCCGAGAAGGCGAGCGACCTTCCCGAGTGGAATTTTGACGGGTCGTCGACTGGTCAAGCCGAAGGTCACGATTCGGATGTGTTGATGCAGCCCGTGGCGCTGTACAACGATCCTTTCCGCGGCGGCAATAACAAGTTTGCGATTTGTGAGCTGTTTAACCACGACGGCACGCCACACAAGACCAACCACCGCCACGCGTGTGCCAAGGTGATGGCCGCCTTTGCCGACCAGAAGCCTTGGTTCGGCATTGAGCAAGAATACATGCTGTTTGATCCCGAAACCAACAAGCCTTATGGCTGGCCCATGCACGGTTTCCCCGAGCCCCAGGGCAAGTACTACTGTGGCGTCGGTGCCGGCAAGATCTTTGGCCGCGACATTGTTGAGGCGCACTATCGCGCGTGCTTGTATGCGGGCGTCAACATCTCGGGCGTCAATGCCGAGGTCGCCCCCGGCCAATTCGAATTCCAGGTCGGCCCTTGCGAGGGCATCACCATGGGCGACGATCTCTGGGCTGCGCGCTACCTGCTCGAGCGCGTGTCCGAGGACTTTGGCATCTCCGTCTCCATCCACCCCAAACCTATCAAGGGCGACTGGAACGGCGCTGGCTGCCACACAAACGTCTCGACCCTCGCCATGCGCGAAGAAGGCGGCCTCGCCGAAATCCAAAAGGCCATTGAAAAGCTCTCGCTCCGCCACAATGAACACATCGCCGTCTATGGCGAGGACAATGATCAACGACTCACAGGTAAACCCCCCACCCCAATAGAAAAAGAGTAAACTTGGACGCGTTGAATGACCTTTTATTTTTTTTCCCCTTCATCCCTCAGGTGCGCACGAGACGGGCCACATTTCCCAATTCAGCAGCGGTGTCGCCAACCGCGGCGCGTCTATCCGCATTCCCCGCCACGTCGGCAAGGAAGGCAAGGGCTACTTTGAAGATCGTCGCCCCGCCTCCAACATTGACCCATACCAAGTCACCGGCATCATCATGGAGAGCATCAACCTCTAAAGGGAAGCTCTCCATAGGCCATCTCTTTTGGCCACTTTCATCCCCCTATGATACATTCTTAAATTTTCCTCCTTTTCCATCCAAAATCTGCCCCCTCCCCCCTTCCCCATACTTTTGTGAATAAAACAGTACATAATTACATCCTAATTGCAGCGGACATGGTTTGAAAATGGATATTCAAGCGAAAAAAAGAAAAAGAAAAAGGAGGCCGTGCTTCCTCGGATCAATTTTCCAAATTGATGATTGTTTCAAGACGTGCTTCGCTCCCCTTGTTTTATTTCAGTCTGCAGCCGCTGTTTTACGCCGAGCCTACCACTCCAAACCTGGGCCCTCACATCAATGTCGTCACCTTGCGCCGTGACACAAGTGACAAGAAACCAAGGCTTTTTCTTGTAATTTTTTTTATTTTTGTGCCACGACCCACGAGACCCGACTTTTTCGTCCCTTATCGCTCCCGAGACAATCATGCTCATGTCCCACAGCGCAAAAATACACCGCCTTACCTAATGTTCGCCCGTCAAAAAACCAAGAAAGTGAGCAAACGACGCGCGGTTTGGTATTACCGCCATTTGTAACAACACATATGGCATATTAGAGGGATCGTGCGAGTAACAAGGAGCTTGGCAGGAAGCAACAGCGTGGATGAAGCGTAATTGGCTCAAAGGAGGGCAGGAGCGGGCGGTTTCCTCGTGCTGGTGCTTTTTGCGTCTGGCCAAACCTGCACCTTGGCTCCTGCAGCGTAAAACCAAGCTTCCACACTTTTGGGTCATGCTCTAAAGAGATGCGAGAAAGCAATTGATACGAATTTGACAGTGTTCGCATCGAAACAGCGCCAGCAAAACGCGATATGCAACGGATTTTAGAAATTTCGTCCTCCGATCGAAGCACGCGTGCTGGAAAACTTGTTACAGCCACACTAAATCAACTGATTCCAGCATGCTGTGCTGTAACAGCGGATCATGGATCAGCTGCTTTGTAGATAAAACTGCAATGGATGCTTTTTGTTGCATTTTTGTTGCTTGTCGATGAAAAGGGCTAGCCTGATAGGAACCCCGCTCCATTGAACAACAGACACCCACAAATGGCTCGTTCAAATGAGCCCGCATTTGGGGCCCTGCAGTCACTGGATGGCTCGCAATGGTGATTTCCATAAAGTCGCTATGATGGTCCATGTTGAGCCAGTTTGGACGCGTGATAAATCGCGCCTCATACGTGCTATCGGCTCGCTACGCGCATCAATGGATGCGTCTTGAGCAAAATTTGCTAATGGACGCGCCAGTGCCGTTCTAGAGCGCGTTTCTGCTAAGCTATTTCGCGCGCAAAAGTAAAATCGAAAAAAACATTGATTGACGTGTCAACGCGCTTTTAAAGTGCCCCTCTTTTCTGCCATTTCTGTGACTTCTCCATGAGGACTCACTCTTTTGTAAAAAGTTTGGGTGCAATTCAAAAGATCTAAGTGTTTGCAATTTTCAATTTGGGGACTTGGCAACCTCGCCAGCCTTTTGCAAGTCGAACATGCACAAAAATTACTGTCAATGTCTTTACTTTTGCTAGTCGCGCTGCTGCGTGCAGAAAAAAAATATATTTAAAAATTGACTGCCATTGGAGCCTGTAAAAAGAACGTGTTGCACTCGCCGACCCATTTACAGTCTCTCATTCTGTCTCTCTCCCATTTTTTTTTTTTGGCCGAAGAATGTATCCTTTTTATGAATACCATTTGAATGACATTCGATCTATTGTCTGATTTCCGTGCTGCACACGTCCCATTTGCTGTTGTCCCCTAGTTTTAATTTATTGTTTTTTTTCATTCAAAAATGCGTGTATCGACGTGGTGTATCTTGCTTTTAGTGGCGCTAGCCATCCTTCAATGCCATGCCGCAGTCGGGGTGGACAGAAAGGCTAAAAGCAAGACAAGCTTGAAACGCAAGGGAAAAAAGCAGGTCAATGAAGGTCATGACCATGTTATAGGGGACAATGATGACACTGATGACAATGATGACAATGACAGCGGCGAAGACAGTGAAGAGTACGACTCGTGCGACGAAAAAGCAGATGTAAACCATGCGCGCCCGCGATTTAATTCTTTTTAACTTGTACAATACTAATTGATTTCATTTTATGCCCCTCCACCTAGGCCATGGCGAGCTTGCTTCTCAATATGCTGAGCGACGAATTGGACGACTTGTTGGATGAAAAGGATCAAAACAACCAGACTGCGAACCAGATCAAGACGCTTGAACAACTCTTCAATGATCAAATCACGGCCATGAGCACGACACAGCGCAACAAGCGCAAGGCGCTCCTTGAAGGATTGCAGTCAAAGATTGCAAAGGTCCGCGCGGCCGTGTACACCGAGACAACATCCAGCACCACGTCAAGCACCGTGATCCAATCCACCGCCGTGACAAGCACGGACATCGAGTCATCCAGCACGACCTCCTGGGCTTCCACCACGACATCAACGTAAGTGGGCAGCAAAAAAAAAAAAGTCCCATTAAGAGGGGAAAAAAAAGAGAATAAAAAAGAAAGAAAAAAAAAACACGCACAATGCCGCACAAATTGGCGCTGGAAACGGACAAGGAAATCACACGCATTTTTCTTTTTCGTTTTTTATCATAGTACCTTGACCACGACGACGGATCTTGTCACCGATACACAAATGTCGACAGTTTACGCGCCGACAGAGACCTTTGAAAGGGCAGGATGCTTTGTCTATGACAATTCCGCACCTAACTTGTATGCTTCCATGCTAACCCAAAACAGTAACGATGTCCTCACGCTCTATCAATGCCGCGAGATGTGCATTGCTGCCGGCCTAAAGGACAAAACAGACACTTATTCCATTGGCATCAGTAGCAACATTACCCTGAACACGCATCAAACGCCACAAACAGTGGATCAATGCAGTTGCTATACCAGTCCTCCCACGACAACCGCCACCAGCTGCACTGATAGCACAAGAGGACTGCCAGGGCCACCTCAGTCGGTGTTTGTATGGAGCTATAGACCTCTTTGATCATTTAAAATGGTCAATAAATAAAAAAGATTCCTTTTCTCTTCATAAAAACACATTGTACTGTATAGGCTTGTGCGGAGGTTTGTTGCGATGCTGGAGTCTGTGCGCGTGCGCGTGATCCGCTTCTCGTTGGCTACAATGGGCTGGATTGACCTATTTTTGGTCAACAGTGGGTGGTTGTCATGGTCGAAGTCATGCAAAGATGCCATCCTGACGCCACCGCGTGGTGCTAGGCCTCCAATTTCATTGAAATTAACCGTCTTTTGTATAGGAAAACTTAGCCACAAGGGCTCGCAAGGAGCAAATTTGAAAAAAAGCATGTTTTTGTAAAATACACGCGGGCGAGACCCCCAAAAAAAGTTGACGATATGATCGACTACGAGAGACAAAATGCGATTAAAAAAGATCAAACGACGAGACGCAACAAAAGGACAAAAGTGGTCAAAGTAATCCTATTTTCAATTTTTACGCGCAAAATGTCGCACCATTGTCGTATAGACACAAGATCCTTTTTTTTATTTATCTGGAAAGAATATTGATTTAATCGGCAAAGTGCTGCTTGTTCTTGTTGATCCATTGCTCCATTGTCTCGTTGGGTCTGCCGAGCAGGATGGGGACCACGTTAGTGGGCGGTTCGTTGAGAGCAAGTGCGCAAATGTCAAATGCGAGGGGTGCTGGGTGGCCGCGCGACGTGAGCAAGTCGAATTGGTCCTTTGGATTGGTGGCCTGGTACGTGATTGTTTTGCCAAGCGCGCGAGAGAAGAGTTTGGCGCGTTCGTTACCCGAGATGGAGTCGCCAATGAGCTGATAGGCGAAATTGGAGTGATTGGCGACGGGGTCGGTGAGGATGGTGGTGATGACGTCGGCAATGTCATTGGGGCTGATCCATTCGTTGGGTGCGTCGCCCGCATAGTGGTCGATGATGGCGTTCTTGGACTTGATGGCCGGCGCATCCAGAAACAGCTGGTTGGACATGAACCGCGATGGCCTCACCGCGACAAAATGCGCCTTTTTTTCCAATGCGACCGCGTACATTTTCTCCTCGGCGAGCCTGTGCGCCTCGCCAATGACAGACGTGCGCCATGGCATTGTCACCAGCCGCGACGACATGTCGACAATCTGTTGCACACCAGAGTCATAAGCCGCACGCGCCAATTGCTCCTTGATGTCCGCCAACGCAAGCAATTCTGTCGACAGAATAAACACGCGTGTGTGCCCACGCACCGCAGCGGAAAACGCATCCACGTCCTTCAAATCGCCCTGCACATGCGTCAAAAGCGCGTGCTCGCCAAACATATCGCGCGATTTTTCCAAATTGCGCACATAGACCGTGGTCGGCACGTTCTTGGCAAGACACCCACGCACTACCATCTGTCCAATACGCCCCGTCGCGCCCGTAATCAAGACCTTTTCTTCAGCCATCTCCAAAAAAATAATAATAAAGCGGATGAGAAGAAATGGAAAAAAAAAGGCAAACTGCGGCCCTGCATGTGTCTTTTATTGGCATTGGCGCGGCGTTTGAATCCGCCTTCTGTGGCCAATTCGTGCAACGTGCCGCAGTTTGCCCAAAATGAGCGATCCGGGCCATTGGATGCTCCATACCGCGACATTCCGGTAAGGTAAATTGCCAGAAAAAAAAAGAAAGTTTTATCTCCCCCTTATTTCAAGATGACCCGGGTTGCCGAGGGACTAGAGTGTGTGGTCGGTAGCACGACGTATGGCAAAAAAAAAGAGAGTTGACCACCAAACAAAAAAACCCCCCCCAAGAATGAAAGCGACGAGCCATTTGGCTCGCCAATGGCATTGACGCGGACCCACAGGGCTTTCTGTGTCCATGCCGCGGACGCGCAGCATGAGCTGACAGGGTCACGCTGCATCTTTGCTCATGGGGTTGGTCCATTGAAACAATGTCATGCATTGGCTGTTGCTTTGCAAAAAAAAAAAAAAAAAAAAAAAAACCA
>KV441875.1:241736-257230 GCA_001650995.1 Gongronella sp. w5
ACTTCCCCCTCTTTTTTTTTTTTTTTTTTTTTGCGATCATCGGGATGGGATGAAACGCCCAAGGGCAAACCCAGCGCCTTTTTTTTTTTTTATTGCAGATCGGCTCACTTTTCTTTTGGAATGAACGATCGCAGATGCACTAAATAAATGGCCTTGTGATTGGGGGAAATGGCGCGCCCAGCATGCGCTCCTGCATCGCATCTTGCACACAAAAAAGTGCGTCTTTTTTTTTTGATGTGTGTCCGTCTTTTTTTTTCTTGGCCTAGCACTGTGCGCGCGCAAGCACCCCCCCTCTCCCCATCAATAACAAATGAGATGATGGGCTCCATCGCATTGAAATATAAATACAACACACTCCACTTGTTTGTTGTTGTGTCCTTTTTTTTTCCTGTCCCTGTCGTTTTTCTCTTTTTTTTTTTCTTTCTTTCTTTGTATACATTATCCACCCGTGATGATGATGAACCCCGATTTATACCTTGTGATTCTTGTCATCAATGCTGTATCCATCATTGCAGCGACAGGCGCACTGTGCGTGCAATTTATGCGCCTGACACGCCTGTGGACGGAACAACGCGCGATTTTCACCACGATCGCGTGCCTGACCATCAGCTACGCGCTCTTGGCATTCATTGCCATGGTCCCGGAGCCCACATGTCAAATCAAAAAGAGCCTCATGGTGTGGATGCAGCACCAAACGACCATGCTCACAACAACACTTGCCCTGTTATTCATACAGCCGCGCCGTTTCCCGACATGGATTTGCGTGTAAGCCCCTTGATTTTTTTTTCTCAGATCGAGTTGCGGGGGGGGGAGGGGAAAAAGAGAGAAAGAGAGAGAGAGAGATCTTCCATTGGAAAAAGGGGCCATCTTTTCCAATTGGCTCGCTTGCCCATCTCGTGCTCATTTGCTCCTTTGCTTCTCTTGAAAGTGGCCCCATCGTCTTGGCAGGTATCCTAGGCAGCGCCTCGGTGCCACTCAACAAGGCTGACATTGATGCCGAGTGCTGGTTCTCCTCAGGTAATATAATAAAAACGATCGGCAAGGCTTTATTTTGGGGGGGCCTATCATAGGATGGGGCGTGACACAACCGCTCCTTTTTTTTTTTTTTTTTTTGCTCACTTATTTTTGCATTTGTTTTTGTTGCATCTGCAGAGACAGCATTAGGCAGCTTTGCATTGTTTGCCGTGCCACAGTGTGCATGTCTGCTTGCCAATGTGTCTATTTGCATCTATTTGCTGTGCACGCGATCAAAAAAGAAGTCTGCGGCCGACACTGTGCCGACAATCTACCTACTGTATCTCGTCGTCCCATTGGTTCTTGAAATGGGCCCCATTCTGGCCGCCATGATGTACTATGCCACCGAATAGTAAAGAAACAAAGAAGAAGAAAAAAAAGCATTTGGAGGTTCTGACGTCCTTTCCTCCCCCTTCATTGAATGTAGCAAGGACCAAGGGATGGCATGGTGGGCATGGCTGAGCCCGGGGCTCGGAGGCATGCTGATGCTTGTGCTTGTGCTTGTGGACCCGCATCTGTGGCAGGGCATCCTTGAAAAGTACAATGATGAGGAGTACCCCAAGATTGTCATTAGCTCGCCACATATGCTGGACGATGCACCGACGAGCCACACGACACTGACCACGGCCGCGCCATCGAGCGCGTCGATCGTTGGCGCCGCCACCGCTTTGGAAGAGAAGAAAAACGAGATTCCTCCACCATTGCCCGTTTTACCGCGATCCGTATCGCCCCCACCCGCACCATTGACGATCCCCATGTCCACCACAAGCCTTGCATTGAGTCCAGATGACATGCATGAACTGTTTGCCACCAAGACGCCCGCGGACGGCAGCCAAATCACATGCACATCGCCCATATCGATGACAAGTGCGTCTGTGGGGCCATTGACCTCGTGCTATCAGATGGAGGATGCCGTGCCATGGCGTGTGCTCGAGGTCGACGAGGACGATGAAGAACAAACGGGCGCCGAAGCCTCAAATCACGAAAATCGCGAAAATGACGACGACAGCTCGGCAAAACGCAGTACCAACAAGGAGAGCTGGCTCTCTCTGGACGATGACGACGACAATGATGATGACGCTGCACTGACGGCGCGCACGTCCAGCGAGAGCGGCAACAGCAGCGTGTCGCAATGGCTGGCTAGCAGGCGAGACGGGTCCATGGATAGGATGGGCCGCACGTCAAAGAGCATCCGACGCTGGCGACGCCAACAACAGAACGTTTCCGCATCCACATCTCCCACAGACACATCCATCCTCGCCGTCGTCCACGAAGAGGAACGATGACATTTTTTTTAGAAAAAAAAAAAGCAGATCCTCCCTGTATTTTTCCCTACGTACCCTGTAAAAATAAAATCATCGTTGCATTTTTTTTATTGAAAATTGATTGCATGGAAGAGACTATTGTACAGCGAGGCAGAAAGAAGAAAAAAGATATGTATATGATGAAGAAAAAAATAGAAAATAAAAATCTACATGGAATGACGCCGTTTGCACGTTGGCGTGGGTGTGGCCGGGGTCTGCAGCGCCGGAGGATGCATTGGAGCGCGCGACGGCAGGGCGACGCGTTTCCGGCTGGGGACGACGCGTCGCGTGTGTCGGCGCGTGTACGACGTGGATGAAACAGGTTTGCGCGACAAGGACAGCGACGTATTGATGGGTGCGGGGCGGCGTGCGCGCTGCATGTTGCCTGCGGGCGTGGGATACACGTGATTTACGTGATTTACGTGATTTACGATGTTTTCCTGGCTAGCGGCGGGCAATGGGTCGTCATCGATGATGTTTTCGTTGCTTTCCAAGGCGTGGTGGTAGCTGCCGGGCAGCGACAAGCGGCGTGCACGCGACGACAACATCACCAATGACGTGCTCGTGGTGGGCACGGACGCGGACGCGGTTGGCGAGGCGGGTGCGAGGGTGGGGTGGCCACGAGGCGACCATGTGATGATCACATTGGCAAGCGTAAAGAAAAAAGCCCATGCCATCATGCCTGTGAGCGATTCAGAGGTGGCTGGCGACGCAGACACGGTCGACGCGGGTAAATTCAGGGTATCAAAGACGGTGGTGATCAGGGCGTGTGGGAAGTGCAGCAACGGAAGCAGCAACAATGGCAAGGGTGCTGCCAACCCTGCTTTTCTTGCCATTGGCTCATGCTCATGGTGATCCGACGACGACGCCAAGTCGCGCGCAAGCGAGTCCACCACGGCCATGGACGAATCCAGCCGTCGAAACGACTCCGTGAGCGGATCGTCCGAGGATAAAGGGCTCTTTTCGTCTTTTGGCGAAAACAAGGCTGGGGACGACGACGACGACGGGGTCGATGCCGACGCCGACGAAGCCGAGGACGCATTGGCTTGCTGTTTTGGCGCCTGGATCGATCGTGGCCGCATGCGCGACAGCGACCGTGATGGCGTGATGGTGCGATTGGTAGGCTGCATCGAGGTCTTTCGTGCCGCATACGCGGCCAACGTCGATGTGGACGCGGAAAACGGCGCCGATGCTGGGATTTTCTTCTTTTTCTGCCTCACGGGCCGTGTGACCGCGGCATTAGCTTCCTGGATCAGGTTCGCCAGCATGTCGCTCATACGGTCCAGCGCGCGCGATTCATTTTCACCATCGTCGCCGTCGTCCGAGTCGGACAGAAACCCGAGCGCGGAATCTGGGCGCGTGATCGTATGTCGCCGATGCCGTGTGGGCGGCGGTGGAGGCACCGGCGACAATGGCGCATGGTGCGGCGGCAACAAGGGCATCGAAACAGACGGGAACGGCTCCACTTTGGAAATATCGGTGTCCGGCGGCGGGGTATTCTAATTGTAAAAAAAAAAAAAAAAGAAGAACAAAGGAAAAATGAAAAAAAATGGGCTTCCCTCTTCTCCTTTTTGTTCTATGTGTGCGTGTGTATATGTCCACACCCGAGGCGCCTTGCCTTTTTTTCAATACTTTTGTGCATTTTGCCTGTATCGGGACACTTACCATATGTATATCGAGGCCTAGGACGCTTGCAAAAAAAAAGAGGGGAGAAAAAGGTATAAAAGAGGGATATGGGGGTGGTCCTTGTGAAGAGAGGAAAAAAAAACAAAAAGAGGAGGGACGGGGCAAGAAAGGGAGGAAAAACGCAACAAAAAGAAAAAATAAGCACCTGCGCTCGACCCGCCCCCCAACTCTTAAAACCCAGCCGCGCATCTCGTGTCACCGTTCCAAAACAACGAGAGTCAGGGCAGAGCGACGAAAAAAAAAAAAAAAAATGGCCCATGTGATGTGCAAAAAAAAAGTAAACCTTTTTTTTTATTGAAAGCCAAAGGTGGTGGGTTTTTTCTTTTGATGACCGTCGCCGTACTTTAAGGCCCACTTTCGAATTTCAACCAGAGATTGCATCTCGTCCGAGGAGCTGGCAGGGACCAATTTGAGCGCATGGTCGAAATGCTGCTGTGTCAGGGTGCGGGGCGCATGGTGTTGCTGCTGCTGAGAATCGTCGCGCAGCGTGGGTAACTGCTCTTGTAGCGATTTCAATGCCGCGGTGATACACACATTCTTGAGATCCGAGCCCGAATAGTGCTCCGTGGCTTGCGCAAGCTGTTCAATCGACACATCATGCTGCTCGTCCGCAAGGAGCATCCGCAGAATCGCCGCGCGGTCCTCTTGCTTTGGCAAATCCACTGCATAGCGTCACGGAATAGGAGAAAAATAAAAAAGAGAGAGAGAAAATAAAAATCATGCAAAAAAAAAAAAAAGAAAAACAAAGGTCAGCACGTCATGCAATGACAAAAAAAAGGGGGCGGATTTCTTTTACCTAGGACGCGCCGAGGCATCCGACGTAACACAGCATCATCCAAGTCAAAGGGCCGATTCGTGGCTGCCATCACAACAACGCCTTGATCTAGCAATGAAAAAAGGGGGGCAACGAGTGTCATTGAGCGTTTTTGAAGCGCGCGACGCGTGTGTGCGTGTGTTTTTTTTTTTTTCTCTTACTGTTGCTCGAGAGTCCATCCCATTCGACCATCATCTGGTTGATGATCTCACGGTGTGCATTGGACGTCGTGTCGGATTGCCGGCGGTTCATCACACTGTCCACTTCATCAATGAAGATGACGCACGGCGATATCTTGCGGGCCAGCGAGAAAATAGCCTGCAAAAAGATGGGCGGGGGTGAAGAGAAAAACAAGGTTAAAAGCTTATTTGACAACCGCTGCTCTCGTCATTTTTTCTTACCTTGACGTTCTTTTCACCTTCACCAACATACATCTCATAGCTTGCAAAAAAAAAGAGAAAAAAGATTTAGTCCATGAAAAAGGATCCACATTTACCACAAAAACTTACATGTCGCTGGCCTGGATCTCAAGCATGCGGCTGCCACTCTCCTTGGCAACGGCCTTGGCAAGCATGGTCTTGCCCGTGCCGGGTGGGCCAAAGAGCAGGACGCCATGAATCGCATTGCGCTTAAGGATCCCGTGCTGAAACAGGTCCGGGCGCTGCAGTGGCAGCGAAATCAAGGTCTGCAGCGTTTCAATGGTGGTTGCGGGTGCGCGGATATCGTGAAAGCTGCCATGCACCTTGGCTGGAGGGGCGGGGATGAAAAAAAGGGGGGAGAGATCTTTTGAGTTTTCTGTTTTTCTTTATTTCTTTTTTTTTTTTTTCTGGGTTACCTGGGTCGACAATGCGGCTGAGGAGGCGCGACTCGTAGCTAGAGCATGCCCTCTTTAGCCTGTCCAAGTCTAATTGGCCATTGGGGGCGGCGAAGCGCGAAAGTGGGTGTGTGTTTGTGTGTGTGTTTGGCGGATTTGGCGTGACGGGCTGTGCATTTGCCTTGACAATGGCATGTGCTTGTGCAAAATCGATGGGAAGGAGATGGTCGCGATTGTCCTGGATGGCACGGCCCATGGCCACGGTGACGCGGCGGTCAATGTCCTGTGGCGACCACAACGCATCGCGAATGCCGTCCAATTGATAAATCGCATCCGACATTGCCCAGGGTTGCATCCCAACGACGCGCTTGTGCTGCAGCATCATCCCCAGCTGACGCGCATTGATCTCACCCACACGCTTGGACGCGTCCTTGGCAAATTGCTGCTCCACACCCGCCGCCAGCGGCATGTCCAATTCGATGCATTTCATCCCATGCATCATGGGCGGCAACTTTGGCAATGGCATCATCGAAAGCGGAAATTGTCCTCCATGCCGCGACGCGTAGTCATTGTCGCGACCACTGATGTTGTGCTCATGGTCAAAGTCGTTGTCATTGTCTTCGTCGTCGTCGTCTTCATCGTCGCCTTCGTCCCCCATGCCGCCCACCACTACGTCGTGCATGGCCCGGTGCTGACGGCTCTTTTTCGCACGCGTCAGCGACGGAGAGTGGCCTGCAAACACCATGACCGCGTGGTCCTGCTTGCGCAAATCATCAATCGCCATCACCAGGGATTTCAGCATCAGCGTGCCAAACGCGTCGTGCATGTCGCCATAGTCGCGTAGATACACAATCGCACGCGTGGGCCGCCGCCCATCTTGGCCCTCACTGCCGCTGTGGTGCAGGATCGCCTTGCGAAACACATGGCTGAACCGAGCAAGCATCCGGTCCGTCATGAGATCAATCACTTTGCGCTTCTCTTTGCTCGACCCGCCGCCGTTTTCAAGTAACCACAGGATATTCGCCTGCATTTCCCAACCTTCCTCCTCGTCCGACGCCTGCGGCTGAAACAAAATCGTCGATTGATTCGAAACACCCTTGGTCATCGCAGGCAAAAGCGTCATTGCTAGGCAAAAAAAAAGAAAAAAAAAGAAAAAAAAAAGAGAATTTGAGCAACCTGCGCGTCTTCAATTCCGTCCCAATTCCATCCCAATTTTTTTTTTTTTTGGCATGAATGGTTTACCCTCAGTGGCATTGTCCTGGGCGAGCGAGACGAAATCTTGCGCGTCAAAGATGACGAGGTCGGCCTTTGCCGATGTGGCGAGCTGACGAGCAAGGGTATCTTGCAGGTACGTGGCGCCTGCTTTTGGGATCGTCAGCACCAGGTGGTCTGAATGGTCAAATGCCGCCAATGCTGCCTTTGGCGCAAGACCTGCGTGCACACTGTATTTCAGCTCCTGCCACAGCGACTCGGGAAACTGGTACGCAGGATCAAGCGCCACCGTCGCAAGCGCATCGTGTCGCAGAATGTTGTGGATCAAAAACGATTCTTTTAAAACCAACAGAAAAATTGTGAGTGCCCCCCTTTTCTGCTTTTTTTTTTTTTTGGTTTATACCAGGTATGAATGGTGGCCCGCGCTTGGCCTTTTTGGATTTCCGGCCCTTGGACGGCGTCGTCTTGGTACTGCTGTTGTTGTTGGCCGTCTTTGGTGTGCTTTTGCGCAAAGTGACAGCATCCTGATCGCCCGGTCCGTCGTCGTGCGCCGCGGCCGCAGACGGTGGCGGCCCAGACGGCGCGGCATCCACCGCAGGTTTCGCAGCAGACAGCGCATATCTTGATGTATGCAACAGTCTCGCCCGGGACGGCAGAGTGCGGCCCAAACGAGAAAGAAAAAGGGTCGTCATGGCTTTTGAATACAAGAAGATAAAAAAAAAAGAAAGGAGGGGCAAGCCTGAAACTTGCATGCTTGGATGCTTTATTTTTTTTTTTTCTGCGCCGGGCCAATTGAAAGCCCGCATTGCCCCGCAACATCGAAAAGCAGAAAACCAAAAACGCATCCGAGGATGCCACTAGCCCGTGGCCGACAAAATGTGGATGTGGATGAAGGGTGTGCCAAAAGTGCCCACCCTTGCAAATCTGGGTATTCTAGGGATAAGTTGCATGGGAATTGCTTAGACAAGCATCATTTTGAGAAGAAATGATCATGGCAGCTCACCAACAAGACACAGCAACGGCCTGAAAGTCATCCCATCGTGAAACGACGCGCTGGAAATCTAATCAAGACGCGACACACAAGCATGTCACTCATCATTGGAGCTCGCCATCAGCAAATCAAGATTTAGTTGTGGCGAGCGTCCAAAACCAAAATCGAAAATTTGGGTTCCCAGAATTGCGCCAAACTCGCACACAAGATGAAGCACATGAAGAAACCACGAAAAACGACAAAAAGGAGATTGGTTCAATGGCTCGCTCGCAAGCAATCGGTGATTTTGGATTAAATTTCAACAGCGAATTGCACGGGAAAAACGCGCTGATAGTACCGCGCCGATGCGTCCAATAGCAAGACGGACACCAGGTGCATGGATTTGAAAAGGAACAGACGCGTGGCGCTCGACGCTTGACGCGGTTTTACACGTGTCGAAAATTGTCTATGAATCTAAAACCGCATCAAACATGCTCAAAAATGCCACTTTTTCAGAGATCACCGTTGCCTCCATATGCAACGAGCCAGGCTCTTGCTTTTGATGTCCCCGATCCCATGGAAAACAACCTCCATTTCCTGTTTGAATGTCCCCCCAAGCACGAGATATGGACCAAGCAGCAGCGGACGCGCGGTGTACAAGTCTCGGATGTCAACATCAAGTTTTGGCTCCGTCGCCCCTCCCTTTGCCCCGATGATCTCATCCCTTTGTTCAATTCTTCCATCCTCGCCGTCTGGCAACACCACTTTGACGTTGCCCGGCCACTGATTGAAGCATCCCGCACAGGCTAATCGACCCCCCTCACCGCCATTCGGCCCTTTCCCCCCTTCTTTGTTTTTTTTTTCTCCCTCCCCTGACCTGCAATTGCTCTGTTTTTTTTCCCGTATGATTAACGAATCTCCATTAAAAGTTAATCACTATACAAAAAAAAATCTTGCTTTTGATGTGTGTTTCATCAAGATACAGGTACTTTTTGTAAAGATAGCCTTGTAGCGAAAATATGGGACAAATGGCATTTTACGCGACAACCAGCGAATGGACCTTTAGGTTTTAATGCTTTTTTATCGAAAATGAGAGGCCGCTCATCCTATCGTGGGATTGGCATGGCGATCGAGCGACTAAAATTTCGCCGTTTTCCCGAGGTCGACTGCACCCCTTGGAAAATTCGTGGTTTTTGAAAATAGACGTTGCGCGCCATGCAGTGGCAGCAGCGCGCTAGGAGTAGGCTCATTTGAAAGAGAAAGCGTGTAATTCAAATTTACAAACAATTCTTTTTCCTGGTGGATTGTAAAAGGATGGACAAAAAGCTAAAATACAATAAAATCGTTTGAATTGAAAATTTCTTGACAACGACATAATCGATCGCCAGTTTCACGGCACAGCAAGCCCCGATAACATAAGCTCAATGCATGTGGAATCAGTTTGATGCGTATTGGATCACGCATTGCTTGGAAATGTGTCTTTCTGAACTTCATAACGTTCCAACTCAAGACTGCTCACGCTACAGTGATCCGATTTCTGTCAAATTTGAACCGGTTGACCTTTACAGGCATTGAAAGCAATACAAAATTAAATGGCTTTTATTATTGTATGAGAAATGAGATGATCGACAAAAACCCAAAATTGTTGAATATATTGTATTACAGTATGATCCGGGAATGTTAGCCTGCGGATAAATAGTAGTTGTATCGTATTGCTTAACGGACGCAAAGTTAAAATAATTAGACTCGAATTCCATGTCCGTAGGTAAGGCTAAAAAAAAAAAGCAAATATAAAATAATACGCGTATTTTCGCGCATTTGTACAATGAACGCGCAAGCCAAACGACGGAAAACATGATCAGCATGCACCATTAAAAGGAGTCCAGCTTTGCATGTCGGGAGCCAAGGAGCACAATGCCGCCAAACGTGGAGAAAATCAGAAAAACCCAACCATTTTACCCTTTTTCGCCATCTTTAACCGGTTGAGCCGTGATCAACAGGCCCCTGAGCAAAATACAAGGCATAATGACACGTCGCCAAGGCTCCCTCTCCTTGGTGTATCCAGGACGTTTCAGGGCTGAATGGCTAGTTGGATGCGACCGCTTTTTTGACCAAAAATGAGTCAAAACAACCCATTTTTTATCAACAATGGATTGGTTGTTTTGCACAATGAATTTGAATGCCCCTCGTTGAATTTTTTCTGCAAAAATCGTTGCAATGGCAAGAAAAGAGCGCACGTGTCACTTCACTTGGCCACGCTGCACGCGGGCAAGCATGGCGGAAATCGAAAACATAAGGAAGAAGGGTGGTGCGGAAATCAATTCCCGACTGGCGCAGCGATGCATCTCTTTTCTCATTCTCCCCCAACCACCTTTTTCCCATTTTATTTCTTTGTTCTCGTGTCGCCTGCCCATACTTGATGGACCAGCGCTCTGCCTCCAATCTACGCAAGCAATAGTTCTCAGAGTTTATAAACGACTCGTCAGGTAGGCGAAAAAATAAAGATGGAAAAAGAAGGAAAGAATGCAGGCGGCCCTGTCATATGGCACAGGGACGTACGCAGCTTCAGCATTATTCCACCTCTTAAAAAAAAAAAAAAAAAAGCGATGTGCGGCAATCGCAATCTCTTGTTTTCGCAGTCGGGAAAAGAAAAAAAGGAAATAAAAAGAAAAAAAAGAAATAAAAAAAAGAAATAAAAAAGAAGGAAAAGAATGCGGGCGGCCCGATCATATGGCACAGGGACACACATAAACGCGTACGCAGGATTCCACCTCTTAAAAAAAAGCAAATAGCGCGACGCGGCAATCGCTATCTTTTGTTTTCGTAGTCGGGAAAAGAAAGTAAAAGAAGAAAAAAGAAGGAAAGGAATGTGGGCGACCCTGTCATATGGCACTGGGACACACACAAACGCGTACGCAGCCTCAGCAGGATTCCACCTCTTAAAAAATAAAAAAATAAAAAGCGAGATGCGGCGATCCCTATCTCTTGTTTTCGAAGTCATCCTTGCTGACAATGCCAGGCTCGGTCAAGGACTTGCTCATAGTGACCGTTACCATCTCACCCTAGGGGGCGACAATCGGGTATAAAGCGTCCACGGTCGCCATTTTTCATACTTTTGTTTCCATTTTGTTCAAAACTTAATAATTTTCATCATGTTTACACCCCAAGGAAACAAGCCTCCATCCCCTTTTCAGGTACGTCGCCATATTGGCTATAGTACGTGCCTGCATGGCCACAGTGAGCGCAACTGAATGCGCGTTTTGAGATTGACAATGAAACGAGGCATCATGCCTTGCGACGGGTCTGTATAATTGCGTTCTTTTTTTTATTGTTTGACATTTAGGTGGGCGCCAATAGCCCATTCATGAGCATACTACAGGAGCATGACAAAATCCGCGGCAAGATTGCCGAAATTGAGAAGGAAGGCGGCGCGGATGGCCTGGTCAATGCTCTGAAGCATCTGGTGGTGCAATTCCGTCAAGGAAATAGCCCGTCGCTGGCGCCGACGCCATCAAGCGAGCCCACCGGTTTCGCTTGGGATGCGCAGGCATTCATCATGAATCTTAAGAAACATTTTGGCATCTCAAGGGAAAAAACCTCCGCCATCGAAGAGGTCCTAGGGCTGCCCTACATGCAGCAGCTTATCCTCTTCCGAGGGCTGGTGGAGAGGTATGAATTGGATGAAAACAAAAGAATATGTATGAATTGGCAAGGAGAAAAAAAAGGAGGGCACCACAACTCTCACAACGTTGCCAATGAGTCATTTATCGCGTCTCGAAATCTCAATTGCTCTTTTTTTTTGCATATTCGCAGATTACTCGGCGAAAACGCGCCTCTCAATGATCGCAACAACACGTTTGAAGCTGTGATCAATGTCCTCGATAACCTGGGTCCTGCGTACAAGGAGTTGCAGGAAGCTGTGACCGGGCCATTGGTGCAAGGCTTCCACGTACGTGAGCGTTGATCGTGATTGAAAAAAAGGGGGGCCGCGACGCGTTGAAGCTCAGCTGACGCGCCTTTCTCTTTTTCTTCCCTGCTCCTTTTTTTTTTATTTTTTTATTTTTTAGGATGACATCAAAAAGCCCTTTGGCAATTACGTGGGCCAGCAATTCCGATCGGCTGATGGCAGTGGCAACAGTATCGTGATTCCCAATGTGGTAAGAGTCGGCTTTGAGAAGCAAAAAAAAAGGGCGAACCGCGATGTGGCGCGCGTGGCTCCAAAGACAAATCATGAAGAAACCTTGGTCATTGTCGCGTTAATACTGTAATTTTTTTTCCGGCAACACAAACTAGGGCCGCGCGGGGACTAATTATGCGCGCACCGTGTCGTCCACCGCCCTTGTCTATGAGAATCTGCCGACACCCATGGAAGTTTTTGAACGCTTGATGAAGCGCCCTGACGACCAATTCAACACGCACAAGTCCGGTGTCAACATGCTCCTCTTTTACCTGGCCATTATCATTACCCACGATCTCTTTTACACGGACCGCAAGAACCCAGAGCGCAATCTCACCACCAGCTACTTGGATTTGTATGCATGAAAAAGAAAAAGAAGAGAAGCAATGACTCAATCCCTCCCTTTTTTTTAAAAAAAAATAGATCCTTGCTGTATGGCTTCAATCGCACAGATCAAGAGTCGGTGCGCCAAATGAAGAGAGGCATGCTCAAGCCGGACCAATGGTTTGACAAGCGTCTCATTATCCAGCCGCCCGGCGTGGGCGCGCTATTGATCCTCTTCTCGCGCAACCACAATTACATTGCAAAAACGTTGCTCGAAAAGAACGAGAATGGCCGTTTCACCGTGGGTCCCCGCAACCGCCTCAAGGACGAAAAAGACCTCGATGAAGAACTGTTCCAAACGGCCCGACTCGTGAATAATGCATGGTAAAAAAAAAAAAAAAAAAGGGCGGGTCGCTTGCATCAATGGTGCCAATATTATGGCTGCAATGCAGCTCGTGTCACTCTTTTGCAATAGCGCAAGCTCACCTTACTCTTTTTTTTTTTTTTTTATTGCTGGGTGCGCTTAGCTTTATCAATGTCGTTGTTCATGATTACGTCCGCACCGTTATTGGTACGTCGCAAGATTCGGACTTTGTGCTTGATCCGCTCATGACGTCATCGACGCCCATCTATGGCAATCAGGTGTCGATCGAGTTCAACATCGTCTACCGCTGGCACGCAGCCCTGGGCAAACAGGACAGTGAATGGCTTGCCGACGTCATGGAAAAATTGAGCAAGGAGTTAGCGTATGATGCATCCATCGCGTTGGTAAATCAACAGAACGCCACTGACGCCACAGGCACCGACCAGAGCATCTTTGAGAACCTGCTGCCCGCTTACAACAAGCATTTTACGGAGGCATCCGACAAGGAGCTTGCCAAGGGCCTGCCTCTCCTTGGCGCTCACCGCAACACTGAGACCGGCGAATTCGCTGACCAGGATCTCTATAAGATCTTGCGCGCCGCCCATGAACAGGTCGCGTCTGAATTGGGGTAAGTGGGCTGAGAAAAAAAAAAAAAGACGCGTCGAAAAAAAAAAGGGCGAAACGCAAAAAAAAAAAAATCTCACTCCCTTTTTCATTTTTAGCAATGGCCGCAACACACCTGCAGCCTTTGAGCTCATTGAGTGCGCGGGCATCCAGCAAGCGCGTGATCTGGGTTGCTGCAGTTTCAACGAATTCCGCAAATATCTCAAGTTGACGCCGTTGACGTCGTTTGAGGACTTTTCCGAGAAGCCCGAGGTGCAGCAGGCGCTCAAGGATCTCTATGGCACGCCCGACAATGTTGAGCTCTACGCCGGCTCCATGGTCGAGCGCGCAAAGGTCACCGGGTTGCGATTACCCTACACTTTTGGCCGCGCCATCATTAGCGACGCTGTGAATCTGCTGCGAAACGGTATGAACAGGGTGCAAAGGACGAAGGAACACGACGCAGCAGCTTAACATTTCTCTCTTTTCTCCTTTTTTTATTACGTGTGTGTTTTCTTTCTAGATCGCATCTTGTCCCAAGAGATGCGCCCCGCCAGCCTGACAAACTGGGGCTACGAATACAGCCAGGGTGAAAAGAACCGGCATGGCCGAATTCTACCTTTGATGATCCGCACGCTGCTGCCCCACGCCAATCCTGATACCGCTTTTACAGATGCTGAGTTGAAAAACTTGTTTGTCGTGCCCTCCTCTTATTAAATATGATAATTCATCATCACCGCAGCAAACACGGGCTCTTTACAGTATACAGTAAGCTTTCTTCTTTCCAATTACTGTAGCCCCCGGTTTTTATCTTTTTCCCTTAATGGTTTACTGTAAATAACCCCTCTCATCAGTCGTCATACCACCGGTACAACAACAGTATAATAAAATAAAAAATACGTAATTGAAGAATATGGGGAGTAGCTTAGAGCAAAAATAAAGGAAAAGATAGGGACGTTGCAAGGAACGAGAATGAAGTAAGTCTTTTATTGAAATAAAAATGATCTCGATATTTATACAAAAATTGAAAGTGCCTAGACGGATAGGCTGGATGCAGAGACGCGCAAATTTGGCATTTTCTGAGATTGAAATTGTGACCCCTGAGTGACCCCTGAGTGACCCCTGAATTTTCAAAAGTGATCGTCGTAGCGCTTTTTTGGGAGTTTAAGCTTTTTTGTTTGTTACAAATTTTGCGCTGAACGCGATGCAGCTGTTTTTAAGCGGGGTCAACCAAGCAGATGGCGAGATGAATGCAAAATATGAAAATACAAATAAGAGGTTTTTGGCATTTTCGAGTTCAAAAAATCGGGCGGGTCCGTCGTCTTGAGCACTGCACCGTAGTTGTTTATGCCGCGGCATGTTTTTCATTGTTGGCGGGCAGGTAGGCTGTAAAAAAAATTCTGGAGGCATACGTAACAGGCAAAAAAAGAAATTGAGAAAAAGCATTTTACAGTAGTATCCCTTTGCAAAAAAAGAGCAAACTCGGTCCATCTTTGCATCCAAGTGCACAGATGGAAACTGGTGGGTTTGTGCTCCATTTCTCACGGAAAAGTGATCAGTTTTATGCTGTTGACACATCCTCAATCACACTGCTGGTCGCATTTTGTTTTCAGGCGGTAATAAACTTTGGCGTTTAACACCTTCCAACTTTACAGTATTTAGGCGTCGGAGTGCTTTGTTTAAAGTGGCAAATCTGGTACTTTATGCGGTTGAACTGCATTTTGTACTTGTATAAATTCTACAACTTTTTTTTTTTTTACTTAGCCCCACTTTCCGATCCGCATTTTCCACCCGACTTCAATGGTCATAACCGCGATCCCCGGATTTATAGTCGCGTTTGCGTGAAAAATCGTCTTAAAGTTGGAGATTTTACAGCCAAAATAAGGTTCACCGCGATTGCCGTCGCGCTTTTGAGTTTTGGAGAGACCTTGGCTCAGAAGATTCGTAAAGAAAAGAATTTGCAGTTGCTTTGGCTAATGCCCCTGCACCTTGCCCCGCGAAAATTTCGAGAAAATCGCGGTCGAAAAGTACCTTTTCCGGCATTCTGATTGGCTCATTCCTTTTTGCGCGTTTTCCGCCTGCACTTTTGAATTTGAGCGTGTCATCGATTAAGGGGATGCCAAATGCCCCTGGAATCGATTGCTTCTTGTTTTTTTGTTGAAATGAGCTCTTTTTAGCAGCTTTGCTATCACTTGTATTATTTTTAATTGCT
>KV441875.1:260623-270955 GCA_001650995.1 Gongronella sp. w5
TTAGGCTTTTCTTATTAAATCAAGCTCTGTAAAGCAGGCAAATACAACAGTAATAAGAAGATTTTACAAAAAAAAGTTCAATTGCATCCACCACGACTTTTTGTGCCTTCAATAATACAGGGAGTGCTTAGGTTTTAACTTTTTGAATCGGTCATTTCGACAGGCTGCCTGCAGTAGCAGCCCAACCACCCATCAGCCCACAACAATGTGTACAAAATAAAAAAATAAAAAAAATAAAAAATCCATGCAATTTACAGTTTACGCACCTTAGTTTGGAAATGTCAAACCTTAAATTTTTGCAAAAAAACTTGACCAAAGTAGGCACATTTCTCAGTCGATCGCCGTTCATGCGTCACTCTTTGGGCTTTATTTTTTCTTAAGATGAGGCGACCTGAGTCATTTTGTCTGCCAATCGCAAATTGTCGAAGTTACCTGTTTGGGATGCATTGATCACTCGGAGTTTGAAAAATCCAAATTTGGCATTTTCTGAGATTGAAATGTGTGACCCCTGAGTGACCCCTGAGTGACCCCTGAATTTTCAAAAGTGATCGTCGTAGCGCTTTTTTGGGAGTTTAAGCTTTTTTGTTTGTTACAAATTTTGCGCTGAACGCGATGCAGCTGTTTTTAAGCGGGGTCAACCAAGCAGATGGCGAGATGAATGCAAAATATGAAAATACAAATAAGAGGTTTTTGGCATTTTCGAGTTCAAAAAATCGGGCGGGTCCGTCGTCTTGAGCACTGCACCGTAGTTGTTTATGCCGCGGCATGTTTTTCATTGTTGGCGGGCAGGTAGGCTGTAAAAAAAATTCTGGAGGCATACGTAACAGGCAAAAAAAGAAATTGAGAAAAAGCATTTTACAGTAGTATCCCTTTGCAAAAAAAGAGCAAACTCGGTCCATCTTTGCATCCAAGTGCACAGATGGAAACTGGTGGGTTTGTGCTCCATTTCTCACGGAAAAGTGATCAGTTTTATGCTGTTGACACATCCTCAATCACACTGCTGGTCGCATTTTGTTTTCAGGCGGTAATAAACTTTGGCGTTTAACACCTTCCAACTTTACAGTATTTAGGCGTCGGAGTGCTTTGTTTAAAGTGGCAAATCTGGTACTTTATGCGGTTGAACTGCATTTTGTACTTGTATAAATTCTACAACTTTTTTTTTTTTTACTTAGCCCCACTTTCTAGCCCCACTTTCCGATCCGCATTTTCCCCCGACTTCAATGGTCATAACCGCGATCCCCGGATTTATAGTCGCGTTTGCGTGAAAAATCGTCTTAAAGTTGGAGATTTTACAGCCAAAATAAGGTTCACCGCGATTGCCGTCGCGCTTTTGAGTTTTCGAGAGACCTTGGCTCAGAAGATTCGTAGAGAAAACAATTTGCAGTTGCTTTGGCTAATGCCCCTGCACCTTGCCCCGCGAAAATTTCGAGAAAATCGCGGTCGAAAAGTACCTTTTCCGGCATTCTGATTGGCTCATTCCTTTTTGCGCGTTTTCCGCCTGCACTTTTGAATTTGAGCGTGTCATCGATTAAGGGGATGTGTAGAGAATCCAATTCTGAGCAACTTTGTCCGCCACATCTTCCCCGGGTGTCTTTTGATTTTCAGAGCTATCCGCTGTTGAAACTTTTGAAAATTAGAGTTTCTGATTGGTGCAAAGAAAAATCGCGGCCCCATTGGGCGACACGCATGCTGTTCGTGTCAACCAGCCCCTGATTACCCGAGAGTTCGTGTCACCTTGCCCGAACCACGACAAAAATAGCATGTGGTGTTTTTTTTCCACACTATGGATGTGCGGGTGTGGGTGGGCTGGGTATGGGTGTGTGGGTGTGTGGGTGTGGGTGGGCTGGATGTGGTGCGTGGGGGTGGGGTGGATGCACAAAATTCAAAAAGGCGCCACAGTGGAATTATGCGTATTTGACGTTTGCCGTAACCCCACCATCTTTGTGCAAGGCGACGACGCTCAATTGCAAAGTTTGGTCAAGAATGAACGTGCCATGCGCGCCTCGACGCGTCAAAGCGCGTTTTTCGGCGATGCACACAATGAACACGGTGTCAACAATGAGCCAAACAACACGCACAATGCCCAATGTTACCAGACGTTACACAATCCACGCTACAAAAATTCAATCGCCGCTTTAACGTGTCCAACACTCCTTTTTCTTTAAAGACCTCTTTACTTTCAACACTATAAAGGCCTCTTTCCTTCAAGCGAGACAAAGACCTGCGTACTAAGCACCTTTAGCGAACGGGCATCAAAGGGCCGTAGGCCCGCCCGTGAGCTAGTTTGAGTAATAAACTAATAATTAATTACGTAAACAATAAAAATACAGCAGGATATGCAAAATGCAAAAAATCGCGAAAACCTGGTTCTTTAAGCATAAAATTTTAATGCTGGACATCCATTCGGTTCCTTTCAAGAGGGCAAGTGAGAGCTCTTGATGCATACTTACTGATAATATGCATGCTGCCAAGCGAACTGGATCACACGCAACGATGTGAAAAATGCATTTTGATCAATTTCAATGGCGATTGTAATTCGCTGATGAACACGAGTTGATCGATTCGCCGCATGTCAAAAAAAAACGCTTGGTCTCCGTGAGTTTTAAGCATGAATTTATGTTATGATATTGAACGAGCTCCATCACAAATTCCGCGACTTGCAAGCATGATCAACAGCTTGACGACTTGCTTGTCGGTGTCATCTGATGCTTGCGCGGCGATGGTCCCCTTTTTCATTGTTCGTTGAGATCCATCGACACGCGATGTCGGTGTCGTCATCGGGAAACCAAGCGAGTGGGACGGTCAAAATCGTGAGAGTGGCCATTTTTTTCAATGTTAATGACGTTTGGTACGCACTTCGATCACCTGCTGATGATCTCGCTAGATACGGTGCTACTGTCGTCTTGTCCCTGCCGGAAGCGTGACCTGGTGCTGCCCACTACCATCTGAGGGCGCCATGACACCATTTTGCTCAGGTATCAACATGGACGGGGGGCCACGTGGCTCTCTCCCTCTCTCAATGTTCATCCCGCCAATGCCGATCTGCATGCAGCAGAATACCGGCACAGATGCGCATAGAACACGGATCTTCCAAACCTGTAACATGACAGTTGTGACCGAGACGTCATTGACTTGATTTTTTTGTTTTGTTTTGATGTATTGATCTAGACGATGATGGCGCGCTTATGTCATTCTAGCTGGATCCAGGTTGGATTGTCTCTGGGCTAAGCATTGTCCTTGAGCAATCAGCAGCACAATGAAATTGAACAATCAGCATGATATCAACGACAATCAAAAAAAAAAAAGAAAACCGGCGGCGGACCAAGGGCAAAAAAAAAGAGTGTGCGGTGCGTGCGCACGGCGGAGACAGGCGCTGGATGACATGATGGTGCATCACGAAATTGTAAAAAAAAAAAAAAAAAAAAAAAAAAAAAGGGGGTAAGAAACGCCGATGCGGGAAATTAGCGCGCTGGTGAGCGTTGCAAAAAGGCTGTTCATCTCCGCCCATTTGACCTCATTTGAGCCTAGCCAACGAGGGAGTGGCGAGCAGGATAGTGTATTTTAATTCAATTTGAGTGATCGGCGCGGGCATTTGGGGGGAAACGAGGCGCACTTGAATGCAGCTTGCATTGACGATGAACGCGATTTTTTTTTTTTTTTTGGCTTGGGGTGGGAAAGCGTCGCGGCTGATTGGGGCCTTTTTAGGGTTGTCGGCTTTGGGCCTAAATAAAGGTGCTTGTTGCACGAATGGAAAGTTGGATGTTGTTGGTTCAGGGCCAAGGCAAGGTTGGCTTGTGTTGCCGGTGTAACGTGTGCTTTGAATAGGTTGTGTCACATTGACCTCATCAATGGGCAGCAAAGCGAAACGGGGCGATCACACGCGAAGCGCTCCCTTTTTCGAAACAATGACAAGGCCGCCCAATTTTTTTCTTTTTTTTTTTTTTTCCTTTTTCTTTTTCTTTGCTCCTCCCGTTTGCCCAACTTCCCCTTCGTCCCTCTCTCCCCCCTTCTTCATTCACTTCCCCTTCCTCTCCTCCCCTTCCCACTTGACGCTCGCTTTTTTTTTTCTTTTCTTCTTCCTGTTCTCGCCCTCCCCCCTTTTTTTTATTAGCCGCTTTTTTTTTTCGTTGCTAACTTGTCTCGCATTCCTTCTTTCATGGCACCTCACTAAGCAACAACTACAACACAGACACATCCCAATTCTTTTTATTGTTCTTTTTGCTTTTTCTTGTTCCAGCTATTCGCCTCGACAATCAAAAAACAGACCAGAACAACAATTTTTTATTTTTTTGGTACACTTTTCTCGACGTCTCGCTCCATCCTCTCTCTTTTTCCCTCTCTCGTACCATACCCTTGTTATTTTTGAGTGCCCGTTGTTGCCAGCGTGTGTCTCATCCCCCCTTCCCATTCCTTTGATACGCTTTCCACTCTTTGTATTTTCTCTCTTGCCATTCTTTTTCCATCATGTCGTATTCGAAACGTTCCAGCACACACAACCTCAAAGCCAAAGTAAAAAAAAAAAAAAAAAAAAAAAAAAGGCAAAATTGGCAACAACAACAAAAAAAAAACACGTCGATTTCCATGATCCAACGTGGGATGACTGACATTTTTTTTTCTAGTTGGCTGCTGATTACAACGACCTGCTCAAGGAATTGTCGTCGCACGAAATCACGTCTGTCGGCTGCTACACGGTCGGTGAGACCATTGGCCACGTAAGTGGATGATGAGCCAGCCCATGGGATGAGTCGTGATCATCCATCATTATCAAAAAAAGGAGAAAAGGGGGGGGGGAAAGAGGAGGAGGCAAGAAGAGGAGCAAAAAAGACGAGGAGGGGCCACCCAATTTGATGACCTCAGAAGAGACCTGAGGCAAAAATTGGGGCACGCGCGGCGCGGACTGAAAAAAAGAGAGACAGAGAGGGGGGCCACCTCCTTTATTTTCCATGATTTTGGGTAGACTCATCAGTTTTTACACAAATAGGGAAGCTACGGCAAGGTTAAGCTTGGTGCACATAAGCTGACGGGGCAGCCTGTTGCTGTGAAAAAGATCAGCAAGCAGCACGCCTCGCTGATTGCGCGTGAAATCCACCATCATCGGCAATTGGAGCACCCAAACATTGTGCGCATCTACGAGATCATGCCCACAGAGACGGCCATTTATTTGTTTGCCGAGTATTGCCCCAATGGCGAGCTGTTTGACTTGCTGACGGCGACAGGCCGCTTTGAAGAAGCACTTGCACAGCGGTATTTCCACCAGTTGACGTCCGCCGTGGCCGCATGCCACCGCCTCGGCATTGTGCATCGCGACCTCAAGCTGGAAAACATCCTGCTGGACGCCAACGATAATTGCAAGGTCGCCGACTTTGGCTTTGCGCGCTTTGCCGACCAAAAGCAGCTGCTTGATACCTTTTGTGGGAGTTTGGCCTATTCCGCCCCAGGTAAGAAATTTATTATTAATGGTGACACAAACAGAGGGAGGGGAAACAAAAAAAAATTAGGGGGTGTGTGTGTGAGACAAGGCAACGAACTCTAATCAAATTTTTTTTTTTTGGGGGGGTAATTAGAGATGATCCTGCGGGAAAAGTACACAGGGCCAGAGACGGATCTCTGGTCACTGGGTGTGATCCTGTACACGCTACTTGCGGGCGAATTGCCGTTTGATGACGATTCGGAAGCCGTGGTGCAGCGCAAAATCGTCAATGTCGATTATGCGATGCCCAGCTACTTTTCGCTGGACGTGCAAAATTTAATTCGAGGCATTCTGAAGCGCGATCCCGCCGACCGGCTCACGATGGATCAGATCACGCAGCATCCATGGATGCAGGCCAATCTCGCGCCTTCTTCCATGGTCGATGACGACGACGAGGACGAATTGATCGATTTCGACGACTCGCTGTCGGCATCGACGCGCAATTCCAGCCGCTCAGATCTGGACTCGATCTTTAGCAACAAGCCGTATGCCGACGACGACGATGATCTTGTCACGGAGATGTCCAGCCAGCACAACAGCATGATTTTGGACAGCGGCATGACCAGCAGTAGCCATTCGTCGCCGGCGCCAGCATCATCGTCCCGACGCACGACCCTCGTCGTTTCCAATGATCAATTGCAGCAGCATCAGCAGCAGCAACCGCAGCAACAGCAACAGCAACATGCGGCACGATTCTCACCACAGGTTCGATTTAGTCTGGGTATGTTGCGACCCGAGGACAAGGCACGATACGCGGCGGCCGCCAATCGCCCGCCACGCTATTCGGCACCGTCGGTCCATCGGCACTCGAATGGGTCGTCGCTCGCGTCGTCCAACCCATCCTTGACCAATGCGACTCCAGGAATGACGACAAACAACTACAATCGCACGTCATTGCCCTTGTCTTTGTCTCAATCGGCGTCGGCATCGGCTCTGTATCAACGACCATCGTCGTTGCAGTCGCTGGATGGCCTTGCGACCGGGTCGCATGCAAGCATTGGCAGCACCATGAGCCAATCGAGTCAATCGAGCCTCTCGGCCATGAGTGCCACCGAGCAAAAGCTGGCCACGGCGCTCATGGCCGCCGGCTTTGACCAGTACATTGTGCAATCGATGCGCACCAATGTGTGCAGCACGACAAACACGCTGTGGAACATGCTTCTGGAAAAACAGCAGCATAACAACTTGCCATTGGCACACGCCACGAGTCAAATCACACACGAATCGCTCCATTCTTCGAAATTGTCACTTGCCAACGACCGCTGGTCTTTGCTGCGCACACCCACGCCGCCCATGCCTGAAAAACGACCCGTGGCGGCCGTTGATGCCGGTTGCCAGACGATGACGACCAGCAGCAGCAGCAGCACGATAATGACTTCCACATCCACGGCCACGGCCACGACCCTCGACACCGAAAACAAGCGTGCGCCACTCACCATCATCACGCAACACCCGTTTGTCTTGGACCCCAATGGCCACCCAATCGCAAAAACGTCATCATCGTCGTCGCCACGGTCCATTACATCGCTTTCGTCGTCTGTGTCATCGTCGGCCGCGTCGCTTGCATCGACACCCCCTGCGTCTGAAAAGCAAGGCTGGTTGTCGTCGGTGAAATCATGGTTTAATAGCGGACAAAAGGAATCACTTCAGCATGGCCGCCCACTTGCGAGCTATCGCGATTTCGACGTGAGGCGCCCACCCCTTGACGACGATTTCAACGTGTCGCCCGTCTATCGGTCCGGGTCGCTCAAGAGCCGCCGCCACCTCATGCCGTTCCCAGCCCCAGACATTGCCGATCTCACAAGCAGCCGTCCGCCGTCCGCAGCGTATCCCAAGCAATCGCACTCCACCATGAGCGCCATGCTCGTGCCACCACAGACGACGACGTCGGCTCCCGTGAGCCCAGCCGCCAGCGTCCATGGCAGCGCCAATGCCAAATTGCCCGCATTGAACTCATGGACCGCGAAACCCACCTCATTGGCCACACCCACGCAGCCAAACGAGAAGCGATACTCGGTGTACAGACCGCTCCCGCCCCCTCCGAGCTCCTATACCAACAGCAGCCGCAAGAGCAATAACCGCCAGTGCTACCAGCAGCCCACCAATGCCGCAAACGCACCAAAGCCTACAAGCCCAGGCGTCCAGCACCAGCCATCGCCCCCTCCGTCGCCTGAAGACACAAAACAGGTCCAATTGCCCCTGACACACATGGAAAAGACAACTCCGGCCGCCGCAGCAGCAGCACCGCCGTCCCCGCCATCTCCGCCTTGCCCGGCCCCCAAACCCCCAATGGCCGCCCAAAGTGTCGCACCCGCACCGCCCCAACCTGCATCCTCGCCCATCCCAACCACCATCACATCCACCAACAAGCCGGTCTTGACGGAATCCTTGAAATCATCTGCCCCTTTGCCACGGCCCATGCCCATCTTGGTAAGCAAAAAAAAAAATGAAAAAAATGAAAAAAAAGAAAATGACGCGTGACGCGACGCGACGCGACACGCGCAATGCCCCTTCCTTTTCCACTCGCTCATCTCTTTTATTCTATAGGGCCCAAAGTCCAATGGGATGCCCAGCCGCCGCATGGAGTTCGCACCGCGTTCGCGGCTGTCGATCTATGGCATGAATGACAGGCCCAAGATGGCCAGCAAAGCAATCATTGAAGAAGAAGAAGAAGAAGAAGAGTAGCTTGGCTTTTTCCCACTCACGCACACGCACACACGTCCAATTGGGCGCATTGTCTTTCTCTCTCCCTTCCTTCCTAGCGCACAATTGCGCGATTTAATGTCCCTTCGCCCTTTTTTTCTTTTCATTCCTTTTATACCATAGACCTTTTTTTTTCTTTCTCTGTTGTTGTTTACCATTCGCGTCCCTCTCGCCTCCGTCTCCCCCCCTTTTCCTTACCACCCATTCTATACATATTACCTTACTATATATTTATTTTTTTATCTTCTTGTTGTTGGATTGTGTGAATTGTTTTGTTACCCTCTCGCTCCTCTCTCTCCCACCTCTCTCCGACCTCTCCCCCCCCTTTCGCCAGTCGCATTCCATTTTTTAATAAAAAAAACACGCAAAAAGTCGTTGAAAGCGAAAATCACATTTTTGTCCTTCATGGCCCCACGGTAAGATCACGAGCAAATGAATTGATCTGTGCGAGTCTGGTCCTGGTCCATGCACGACGCAGCACAAGATATCATATCATAAACTGGCGCGACCAAGCAACACGCCAGCGCAACCAAATTACCCGCAAAAGGTCGTGTTTTTTTTTCTTTTTATTCGCCTTTTTCTCGCCATTGTTCCCATCATGCATGATGATGCGCGTTGTGCTTTAGCGCAAAGGACGCGCGCATGCATTTTGCACTGACCAATTCGTGGGGTCAAATGTCCAACAGTAGAAAAAAAAAAATTAGAAAAACAAGGTTTACGCGTGGTGTTTCTGGGCAAATGCACTTCATTTCATGGAAACTGGGCCTGTACGACTCCCCCCACCGCGCACTTTGAATTCACCCTTTTCCCCCTGTCTCCCAAGGCAATGCACGTGGGTCGCGTCTTTCTTTGGCAAAAGAAACAGCACGCAAGGACATCTCACGATCGGGCCACAAAGGAGGCTCGTTTTTTTTATGTGAGGCGCAATGGCGACACAAGAGCAAAGAAAAATAGGGGGGACGAACGGGGCATGGTCCAAGCTTTTCAAACGAAACACGCTCCTTTTCGTCGTTTTTCCTCTCCTTTTTTTGATGCCAAGTTAAAAAAAAAAAAAAAAAGAGCACATGAATGGGGGAGGATGATTATTTTTGGTAGCAAGCAATTAAAAAAAATTATAAACGAGGGGGGAAGGATAAGAGAAAGGTCACGCGCGGCCTAGAACAAACAGGTTGCACGAGCATAGGTGACAACGTCTTGTGGAAGCACCATGTCATACTGATGCGTCTGATTTGGCCTTGGTGCGGGGCGTGTGATTGTTGTTGTTGGTGACAATGGAGGTGACGACGACGATAAAGGCAGTGGGTATGGATTATTGGCGGGGCGTCGGCGTGGCGGGATATCTGTATAAACGAGAGGCGCACCTGCACCTGCAATGCTAAATGTCCACTCGGCCAGCGTCTTTGACGCGTCCTTTAACCACGCCGTGGCATGATTGAAGGCGACCCGCGACGACGTGGCATTGCCGTGCTTGGCGGGTGTCGGCAATTGCGCGTAGAAATGGAAACGGATCAAATTCGCCATATCGGTCGCATACGTGCAATTAGCAGGACCAAACGCCTGGCGGCACAACGGACACTGCGCCGCGGGCGGCACGGCCCATGATAAGGGACAGTGGCATTCGAGCGGCACAGGCGACCGTTCGTGGAACGACCGATTGGGCGGCGGACGCGCATCCAGCCATGCAGGCCTGCTTCTTTTGCCCATCTTGTGTCGATTTTTGGTTCTTGGCTTCTTTTCAGACATGCCCGCCGACCCCGACGACAACGGCATTTGCATCAACACCGCGACCGCAGGATGTAAAGGCGCATCGCCGCCTAAAATCGCATGCACCGCGCCGTGTCGCTGCATTTCGTCGTCATCGTCGTCATCCCCACCCGCAGACCCCGACGACGTGTCGTGCTGGTCATGGCACCGCGACGTGCAATGGCTGAGCCGACACGTGCAGTAAACGCGGTCTAGGCATGTTTTGCAAAACGTGTGCAAACAAGGATGAATCGTCACTGGGTCTCGGTAGACAGAGTAGCACACGGAGCACGTGTATTCGTCGGGCAGCGGCGTTGAACGGTCGATAGTCCTCTAAACCAACGCAAAAACAGAGAAAAAAAAAAAAAAAAAAAAAAAAAAAAAAAAAGTAAGCTTTTTTTTCTTCCTTTTTTGGG
>KV441875.1:270965-300644 GCA_001650995.1 Gongronella sp. w5
TACAGTAAGCTTTTCTTTCATCCTTTTTTGGTATTTTTTATTTTTTTTTACCAGCAATTGGGTATCCATGTCATTGTACGCGGTCTCGAGCTCTGTCTTGTACGCGTCGAATTTGTCAAAGTGGGGTATGTCGGCAGGCTTGGTCTTGCACAGCATGTCCATCTGCATCTGGACGGTCTGGCGAAACAGGCGCAGCTGCGTCTCGATGTCGATCAATTGCGTCATGCATGACCGCAATTCAGCAGCAGCATAGCGCTTTTTATAAAAAGATTGGATAAGCCAAAAGAAATCACAGGGAGAAATGCAGATGAGCCCTTTTTGCCCCTTTTTTGTGTTTCTTTTTTTTCTTTTTCTTTTCTTTTTTTTTTTTTACCTGATCTGGCAGGTTGGCATGATCGGGCCCTGTGGATGGTGCTAGTGTGGCGGCGGGGGACGCCAAGGGTTGGCCATTGCCCACTTTGTTGGCTGATGAGCGTGTGAGCACATATGCTTGGAGCCATGTTTGTGTTTCATGCAGCAAGACGGGGTCATGGTTACGCGCAGGGGAGACCTTGTTGACAAAACGAAAAAAAAAAAGAGACGGGAGATCAATTGACTTTTTTTTTTTTTTTCATGCACGGCGGCTGCCATTTCTGGACGCTTGCATGATTTCTGTGCCAAGAAAGCCAAAAAGGGCAGAAATAGCATAGCAAGCCGTACCCACCCACCCGGCATCGACGATATCCACAAACGACGGCCCACAAAAGTGGATTTTTTTCATTCTTTCTCTTTCACGCCTTACCAGCGGTGCCAGCGTGTCTGCAAAGGCGTCGGCGCCGGCATACCATTCGCGGATCGCGCGCTGCGCTTGCTCGTAGACAATGTCCAGCTGGATATGCCAATCTTCCGCGTCCTGCTGCACCACACACGATGACATGCTCAAAGCAGAGTCCACCATTGGTGCGGCTGCTGTTTTATCACTCGCTTTGCGTCCATGACCCTTGCGCGATAGCCGTGGAAGCCACGATGGCGCGCGCAAATGCTTGAAAAGTGACATGGTGGGGCGAATTGATATAGAAAGAGTGGGGAAAAAAGAAGAGAAAAGAGAAAAAAAAAAGGGGGGGGAAGGGGTAAATGTAAAAAGAGGTAAAAAAAAAAGGAAGGAAAAAGGTGGGAAGAATAAAAAGGAGGTGAAAAGGCAAGTTGGCATGATTTTAAATGCGCGAGCGACGCGCTCACAAAAAGGAGGAAATGAAATGCGGCAATGCCAAAGAACCAGCGAAATCTTCTAATTTTGCACAACTACACGATGATGGCTGCTGAAATTTTTGCCCGGGTGAAATCAGTGGCGTCGTGGCGACTCGTGTCAAACAAGCAAGCGAGTGATCCAGTCGTGCGACACAAAGAGGCAAAAGGTGCTTGTTTGATGCTGAGACGCGTGGCGGACAAAGAAAAAAATGCAAAATATGATAAAAGACGGCAAAGCCGACTGGTTGGCGCGCGCGTCGCGCACTCACGACTGAGAATGCAAGCTCAAAGCCATGTTTGGCTTGTCTTGCACTCCTCATTAAAAAAAGGGACCTTGCTCGGATCAGATGAGCCACGCCCCCCTTTTTTTTGCAGCACCGGCCAAGCCCAATTTATGCACACGCTGTCTTTTTTTTACCCCACTGGACACATCGGGAAAGCATCGCGTTTACCCCTCCACCCAATGAGTTGCAAAAATCCCGGAAAAAGAGGAAAAAATGGTGATGTGTGTGTGTCAAGGGCATCCATGGCCATCCATGAGCGCGATCCGCGTCGAGTCTGGGTAGGATGCCATCTATTTTCATCAAGTTGGGTAAATCAAAAGTGTAGATGCAAGCGGCATGCATAGATGAAGGCGCCAAAAATAAGAAAAAATGGCTAAAAGGGGCGAAAAGTAAAAAAAAAAAAAAAAAAAAGCACAAATGGGGGAACAAACAAAAGATGGGATGGGATGAGTGCAAACAAAAGATGGGATGGGATGAGAAATGGGATCACGTCTTGAGTGTGACAAAGCAAGCACCGTGGCGGACTTTGTTGTACAGGCGATCCAGCTCCTTTTGGTCGTCGACCGACCATTCAATGGGCTCGCCAATGGTCGTCTTTGACCGACGGCGCTGTTCAAAGGCAAGGAATCGCTTGAGCAATCTATTAAGAAAAAGAAAAAAACAGGGGGGGGGGAATGAGGGCCATTTCTATTTTTCTTTTTTTGGCTTTGTTTTTACCCGTGGAAATGCGGGTCTTGGCCAATGCCGCCGAGCACGACGACGGCGGTGTTTGTAGGCAGGGCGTCGTAGATGGTCTTGAAGTGTGCATCGAGTGTGGCGGCGCGCTTTGCCGTCAATGGGTCCTGATCGGGCGTGGCTGAAACCACGGTGGGGACCGATCCGTGGATGTTATCGTTTTCGTCGTCGTCGTCGCCGCCGCCCGTTTGGCCATGTTCGTAGATGCTTTTTGATTGGAATTGGGCAAGCAAAAAGTTTTGATCGCGGCACTGGGCCACAATGGCCTCGACAAGCTTTTCATCCGTGTCGTAGCGCTGGTACATGTCGCCCAATGCGCTTTGGAACGTATTTGGGCATGCGGGTGGCAACGATTGCATGATGCGGCTCGTGCGGTCGCTGCGTTTCAATCGGTCAAAGATAAGTTCCAAGGCTACGCCATGACGACCAAACTTGGGTCCGCGCTCCACCTTGAGTTTGAACAGATCCAGCGACGCATTGGCATCCTGCACAGAGTCGTGGCGATGCTCCTGAATCTTGCGATGCAGCATTGTCTTGGTCAGCCCACGAAGCGACGGCTGGAACGGAATACCACGCGCCGAATCGTATAAAAGCGACGTGTCCGCACAAACAGGATGCGCAAGCTGCAATGCCTTTAAATCTTGGTCGAGACTGTGCCCCACGAGCAGCACATCGTGATCCACCAACTTGCGCACGTGCTTTTGCGCGCGCCGCAGCGAACATTGCGTCGCCTCCATAATCTCACGCGTAATGCCCGAAAATTCAGTCAAATAGTCCACAATCCGGTCCTCGGGCTTGACAAACTCATCCAGCACCACCTCGCCATCTGCCGCGAGATATCAAAAAATTCAAAAAGTGTTGGTGTGTGTTTGTTTTTTCCCCTTTTTTTCCACTATTTTTTCTTTTCATACCTTCGCCGACAATGGATACACGCGCCAGGGCGCGACCCTTTGTAGTGAGAACCATTTCACAATCGACGGCCATAAGACGTTTCTTGCCGCCCACGCCGGGGCGCGTCTCCTTCCAATCTTCGGGCAGTGTGACGCTGGGATCGAGGCTAGGTGGGATTGGATAGCCTGCGTCGCGCATCTGTTCCAGGGTCAGCGTGTACAGCGCGTACCGGTCGCCCGCACCCTCCTTGACGCCTATTGGAATAAAAAAAAGGGGCATCAAAATGCGTGTTTTTTTCTTTTTTCTTCTTTTTTCCTCTCCATCTTACGCTTGTTCATGTCTTGCTTGAGGATATCCTTGCGATTGGCGGAAAGCGGTGCCTGGAGGAGGCCTGCGAGGGGTTTTGTGCTGTAGCGCATGTTGTTGAGGCGCAGATCGGTGAGGAACATGTGATCAAAAGCTTTGACGAGGTTTGGCATGTTTGCCTTTGCTGCTGCGGTGGGAGGGACGGTGGCGAGGGCAACGGCACGGGGCAATTCGGCATTATTCCGATCGACATGCATCCACGACACGTCGAAATCGTCGGCGTAAAGGACTACGAGACGCTGGACGAGTGATTTGCGCGTGATGTGGCAAAAGGGCGGGCTGGGCGCGTCGGCCAGGACGCAGTAGTACACCAGGTCGCGCAATTGCTGCGTGTTGACAAAGCCCGGCATCGCGTCCGGTGTCAAATGAAGCAAGGCCAAAGGCGTGTCCACTCCGCCCGATTTCGCCAATTTCTTTGCCATCCGCCGTTCGTTCATCTTTTGCCGGTGCTTGTCACGCTTCGCCAACGCCTTGGCCTCGCGCGCAGCCTGCTTGGCACCAGCATCCAGCTGTGCATTCGCTTTGGCATGCTCTTTTTGCTTTTTGCGCACATGTTTTGGTAACAACGGTGCCGCATGATCGCCCTGCGCACCGCGCTTGGCTGGCACAGACGACAACGACGCATGTTGGCCGTCCTTGCCTTGGATCGCCGGCCGGATCGTCGCCGATTCACTCGATTCACTCGATTGACTCGTGTTCACGGCACCGATCGCTCCAGATCCTTGCGCATCGTCGTCCGAGTCGTCAAACTTGACGTGCAGCTTCTTGGACGCATCCGCAACAGCCACTTGCTTGGGCGCCTTTGGCTGGAAACGAGGCATCGTCGATCTAACAAGCAAAAACAAAAAAAAAAAAAAAAAAACAAAAAAAAAAAGGAAAGAGGAAGAAAAAAAAAGAGTTGCATTTTCTTCGGCCTTGCAAACAAAAAAGGCCTGGCGCGCAAAAGGGCACTTTAGGAGCAGGATTTTAATCGACCATTGGGATTGGCCAGTGCCTTTTAGCCTGCTGGCTTGGCACATGGCCAACAATGGCAATGCTAAACAGCCAAATAGCTTAATTTGACAGGCAAGTCCGTTGTACGACGTGCTGCACGCGTGATTGGCTGACACCGCACCAGTGTCGGGTATAAAGAGGGCGGGCGCGCCTTTTTGGTGCACGCTTTTTTCTTTTTTTCTTTTACTTTTTTTTTTTTTTTTCTCCCACAAAAAGCATCAAATCTATCAACATGTCTGGTGAATCGCAATCGTATCAAGGTAAGAAATCAAGAGAACAAAAAAAACACATCATGATGGCTAGGGCTCATGATTTTTTTTTTAAAAAAAAGGTGGTGGCAACGTCGGCTATGGCCGCCCCGACCCCAACGAGGCTCTGCGCTACGCCCAGCAACACCATGGTCAGAGTGAAGGTACAGAAAATGAAAAGGACAAAAAAAGAACCCATTTAGGACTTATTTTGCCCATTTTGCTCATTTTCCTTTTTTTTTTTTTTAACAGAGCACAGCAGCCTTTTCTCGTCTGTTCTCGAGCAATTCTCTGGTGACGACGAAGAGCACAACCGCCCCGTGCAAGAGGAGGATGTGAACCACTTGCAAGACGCGCACGACCGCGTGTACAACCAGGGTCGCGCGCACGAGGCATCGTCGCGCGATTTGGGCTCGGCCGCCGCCATGCAGGCGTTTAAAATGTTCTCGAGCAAGTCGTCTGGTGGCGGTGGTGGTGGTGGCTCGTCCGAGCTCATTGGCATGGCCATGGGCGAGGCGACCAAGCTGTTCCAAGCGCAAGGCGGCTCGGCCGGCGGCGGCAGCCAGTCTGAAATGCTCAAGAGCGCCGTGTCCATGGCCATGAAGCTCTACGCGTCGCAAGGCAAGTCGGAGGGTGGTGGTGCCGGCGGTCTGGGCGCCATCATGGGTATGCTTGGCGGAGGCGGCGGCTCTGGCGGCGCTGCATCGCTCCTTTCCAAGCTCATGTAAAAAGGATTCTCTGTAAATAATTAAATAAAAAAATAAAAAAACGAGGGCGAGCAAAACCGTCAAAACGACGTGTCCCTTTTTTCTTTTGCTCGTTCTTGTTTTTGTGTGTTCGCCACCTTTTTTTTTTTATTGTCTCGTTTCTTCTCACACGCGTTTCATCTCTTTTCGCACCCCTCGCCCCCCTTTTGCCGCGCAGTGACACAAAAAAACGAAAACGGCCATTTCCAGCTCCGCTCAGGATGGCCCTCTCACTTTTGCCCCCTTTTTTTTTCTTGTCGATTCTTGCCTTCCCCTTTGCTCCTCTTTTTTCTTTTTTTATTTCTTTTCTCGTCCCTATACCATCTTGTTTTTTATCACTCCCACCTATACCCTTGCCCTATGAATGACGTTAAAAAGGACAACAAAGATTATTTATTAGGTCTACACTGGGCGTCCACCACTGGCAACGTCGGTAAGAGGCCACAAAAATATTTAAAATAAAAAAAAGCGCGCGCGTGTGTGTGTGTGCGCGCAAAATAAAATAAAGGGTTGGTTTTTTTTTTTTTTTTTTTCCGGGCGGCCCCCCCTTTTTCCCTTTTTCTCTCCCGTCTCGTCAAATTTGCATTGGATCATGGCGCACCTATTGATGCCGTGGTCAATGGGTTCATGCCATTACAATTGGCATGCATCAGTGACAATAACATTGCCGTCGTGCAATACCTCATTGACCGCGGTGCCGACGTCAACGCACAAAGGTAAATATCATTGGTTTTCTTTCTTGCTTGCTTCATTTTTAGGGAGCCCATTCCAACTAAAAAAGTCGCGACAGCACGTGCTGGGCGCAATTGACCAAAAAAAAAAAAAAAATGAAGCTTGGCTCACCTTGCACTTTTTTGCAACTCAGGTGGTCCAAAAAACACAGCACGGATAAATCGCAAGCGGTCGCCGGCGCCATTGGGTCGACAGCATTGCACGTTGCATGTGCCAATGGCTGTGTTCGCATTGTGGATCTTTTATTGAGGAATGACGCGAGTGTGCACCTAAAAGACAAGTATGGATCGCGACCCATCGACATTGCGCTTGCCAAGCATCACACCGAGATTGTCAAGCTCTTGGAAACGTTTGGCGCGCTGCAGGAGCAAAACGAGGCCATTGAGGCGTCGCAGCAACGACAGCAAAACGTGCGCAAGCGGCCATCCATCATGAGTGCCGCCGGCAGACGGTCCATGGACGTCTGGGACCAGCGCGCAGAGCGCATGCGTCGCCCGTCCTTGCCTTCTGTCTTTGAGCGCCGCACAAACAATGCATCCGCAAAGGAAAACACAACGCATCCACTGCAAACCGCCATCCTTGCAACAGACACACCAATGGAAACTAGCAATAACGACGGCGCAAGCTCAACCGCGCCTTTATCATCCACACCGGAAAATGCCGAAAAGGACTTGGTTGCCCCGTCATCATCGCCCATTCCACCCGTCCCACCATTGGTCGCAAGCAGCAATGCGTCCGACGACACATTGGCCGCGTCGTCGACGTCCTCCTCCTCCAGAAAGAGCAGCGCGTACTGGCTCCATGACGGCCAATACCTGTCGTCGCTAGAGCGCCGCGCTTACAATCTGGACGAGCGCATGCCTCGCATGTCCTTTGATACATCCGCATCGTCCGCTCCCATTTCCACAAGACCCACCCTGAAACGCTGCAGCTCAGATGGCGGCCACCTGCGCGCAACCGCACGCGCGCATCATCAAAGGTACGCGCGCAACAACGCGCCGCTCAATCGCGTCATAGACGACTCGGAAAACGAAAACACCGTCGACCAGCCCTATTCTTCATCCGTCCCGCCTCCTTTACCTCCACTGTCGCTGCTTGCAAACTCAACGACCGCCCTCGAGCGCGAATTCTCTGCCGTCGAGGAACGCGACATGAAAAAGGCATGGTGGTCCGCCTTTGGCGGCAGAAAGTCCATGGACGTCTCCCTCCTCCAGCATCATCACCTCGATTTCCGCCCAAGCTTCGATCAGAGCGCAGGCAGACCCATGATCCCACCACCTCCAAAACGCCCAGGCTTCTTCTCAAGATGGACATCCACTTGGTCATTGCGAAAGACATGATTTTTTTTATTTGTGATTTTTCTTGTAAATAGTGCGTAGACAATCCTGCCCTCCCTTTTTTTTTTTTTTGTCTCCTTTTTTTCATTTCTTCTTGGCCTCGCTCTTCCTGCCCCTTTATCACGTGTCCCCTGTAGACTCTGTTGACCAGACTCCAATGGAGAAAAATAAAGCTAAAAATCAGAAAAAGATATCATAGGCAACATGTGCTTTTAAAATGTGCTAATGCACAGTAGGCGACGAGCAGATGCTGAGCGCATCTTGCGGGCTAAGGTCAGGCGTGGCAGGCTCAAGCAGCCTTTAAGCAATGCGCGAAAATCAGCAAAAGCTCACGCATTTGTTGTTTTCTCAGAGTGAACGGGTGGATCACCACGAAAATTTGCAATCAATGCATCGTCGCTTCAGTCGTCCCCTGACCCAAATTTGGTACCATTTGGACAAGTTTTCCAACAGGAGAAACATGTCAAAGTCAATTTTTAACATAATTTGTTATACTGCGTGCCCAGAGAATCACTGAAATGCCCCGAAAAGCATCAAAAGCGTGAAAGGACGGGTAGAAACTCAAAGTGGCGCTCGATTTGAGACGATCAACCGTCATTTGGACATGCTACGCGCAAGTCAAGATTTCGTCGTGAACGAGCTCCAAAACAAAAATGCGAAAATCAGGTCTTCAGATTCGCGCCATTTTGACACACAAGAAATCTCGCATGGAAAAACCTCGTACGTAAATCGACAAAAAAAAGTGGGAAAAGTAAGCTCGTTGACGAGCAATGAGCATTTTTAGAATAAATTTCAACCGCAAATTGCACAGGAAAAACGTGTCCATAGAGCCGCATCGACGCGTCCATTAGAACGAGAGACACTAGATGCATGGATTTTGAATAGAAACAGACGCGTGTAACTCGACGCTTGACGCGGTTTAGCACGCGTCGAAAATTATATATGATTTTGACACCGTGATTAAGACGCCAAAAAATCACTTTTTTTTATTGATCACCAAGGTCTACGCACACTTCAAGCCGTGCTCTTTTGGATGAACTAACTTTCAAAACGCTATGGCCGTTCCTCGTTAAGTTTGCCTTGTGGTGAAAATTCGCATGTTTTCCGGTTTTACGCGACAACCAGTCAATGGACTTCCTTTTTTATGGCCTTTTTATCCGTTTCCACAAAGTGGTTGCCATATGGTTGAATTGCATGGCAATTGGAGGACCCAAATTTACCATTTTCAAAATCCTTGAGTGCACTCCTGGGAAATTTGGCCATTTTCGAAAATCGTCATTGCGAGCCACCCAGTGATCGAAATATCTCGCGAGTGGGCTTATTCGGACGGCAAAGCGCGGTATTGTCAAACCAAATGCTAGATGTCCTTGAAAACTGTGGTTTTAGCGGTAAATATCCAAAATAGCATCATTATCGTCCAATTGCGATATTCTCGACGACCGTTGATGCGATCGTTCTGTTGATTGTTCAGCATGCAAGCGCAAGGACCAAATTCCAAATCATCCGCAGTATGGCTGATGACATTTTGCTAAAATAATGGAGAACAGCGTATCAGTAATGACAAAATTGCTCCTATTCGAGATTGCTTGTGTTTCAATGATCCAAGCTCCCTCAAATTTGAACCATGTGCTCGACGTGACCATGGAAGACAATTCATCATGCATGGCTGCTCACTTTGAAACACCAAAACACGGCTAAAATGCTTTTTTAAAAAAAGAGGCTCCTTTATATTTAAAACCATGCACAAAAGACATGGAAAACAAAAACGACCAAAGGTAAAAAACGTATAAAGGAAGCTGGTAATGGTGGGTGGGCGAGAGCGTGCTTGGGATGGGATATGCGAATGAAAAACGATCAAAAGGGAGAATATAAAAGAAAAAGACGATGGCAGCTGAGGAAAAAAGTGCGGAAGAGGGGGACCATTGAGAGGGAGAGGGAGGGGGAGGACAGGCATCATCGGATGGCTTGATATAAAAGAGCGGTTAGAGAGGGAGGGGTCGAGGCGGGGAAGACGGCGACGCGAGAAATCAACGAGAGACTTTAGTTGGAAATGGCCTGCGGCTGTGTCTTGTCGAACCACAGCTTGACCGATTTGTCCTTGTCAATGGACCCGGATGCAATGATGTTCATGGTCGGGTGACAGGCAATACAAAGAACCGTGTCTATTCAAGAAAAAAAAAGTCGCGTCAGAGAATTCAAGCGGCGCTACCGCGCATCAATTTCACGACGCGACGCGGTATTTTCCCTTTTGCTTACCCGAATGGCCTTCCAGCTGCTGGACAACCTCTTTGGTTTGCAAGTTCCAAATGAAAATCTTCTTGTCCTCGCTGCCGCTGACGATCCATTTGCCGCCCGTGACACTGAAGCTTGCAAAAATACAATACTTGTTGTTCTCGTGGCCGCGGTACGTCTTGAGACACTTGCCCGTGTGGTAATTCCACAGGCGGATGGTATTGTCCAGCGTCGACGCAAGGATATATTTGCCATTGGGCGAGAACTTGACAAAGGAGCTATATAAAAAAAAGGTCAGCCATCTGCTTTGCCCGCAACGTCATCCATGGTACCACTTACACAGGAGGATTGTCGTCGTCCACCAATGTCTTTAAACATTGGCCATTGTTGCTGTCCCAAATACGGCTAAGACAAAATAAACCCAAAAAAAGTGAGCCATTTCGTCTTTTTTCATTTGTGATGGCGCTTACATTAGGCCATCATGGCTGCACGAGACGATCATGGTGCCATCACGATTGAAATGGACGGCTGACACGGGGTCCGAGTGGGCGACCAGCGTCTTTGTGCATTTGCCCGTCTTGGCGTCCCAGATCTTGATGCTTTCGTCAAACGATCCCGACACGATCAGCGTCGATTGCGGATTGTAATTCACGCAAAACACATAGTTCGAGTGCCCGCGCAGCACCTTGACCGTTTCCCTCTACGAAAAAAAAAAAAAATAAGTCAGATTTTGCCCTCTTTTTGCTCTCTCTTTTTTTTTTTTTTTTTTTTCCGTGGCAAGACTCCACACGCGGATGGTGCGATCGTCCGAGGCAGAACACAGCTTTTGCGAGTCCGACGACCAAGCAACGTCCGAAATACCCTGTGTGTGGCCCTCGAGCGTCGATTCGTACTTGCCGTCCAGTGCGTGCCAGATTTTAATCGTCTTGTCCGCAGCTAACACAAACATTAAAAAAAGCGCGTCAGTGGATCAATTGATCCTGGCGCGTCTCGAGACGCGCAATTGGCGCATCATTTTGGCGCGTGGCCTTACAGCAGCTCGCAAGCCATTTCCCGTCGGGTGAGAATTTGACTGATGAAACCGACATGCGATGACCAACCAGCGAATATTTGAGCTCGTATTGCGGCTTTCGTGACTCGGGCTTTGCGGGAGCGGCAGCGGCAGCTGCAGGTGCTGGTGCGGGCGCAGCGGCAGGTGCCGGTGACGCATGTGCTGACGCGTCGTGCGGCGTGCTCGTAGTCTCAGCCTTGACCGCCTTGTCGACATGCTGATCATCGTCGCCGCCTTGCGAAGGCGAGCGCGGTCGCTTCTCGGTCTCGGTTTGATCGCTCATATCGCTGCCTTTTCTTTTTTTGTGGGTGACTTTTTTAAAAGAGGTCGTGGAAAAAAAAGTCGCTAAAAAAATCAATTAAACCAAAACTGACAGCTTGCACACGCCTTTTGCTTACTGGAGTCAAAGACGTGGAAAATGGATAAAAGCACGCTCCAACGAATAAAAAAAAAAAAGAGTAAGGAAAGAAAAGCGACAAATGAACGAGAAAAAAAAAATTCAAATGAAAATTGGCCGGCAGTCTGTCGGAAAAGAATGCGTGACTGTTGAAATCCAGCCAATCACCGCCAATGGGCGCCTTTTAAAAGACCTGCGCTCCCAATTCATGCAAGCGGCCGCTCATCTCATGCGGCGCCAGCCATGCATCTCATGCGCAGACCGTGCAGCGCGCCAATATGCGCAAAAAAATAAAAATAAAAATAAAATGAAAAAAAAAATAAAAAAAATTATAGCAGCAGAGGATGTATGTGCCCAAACGGCAACGTGGCCCAATTCCTCAAGGTCCATGCTCAATGCACCCCAACAGCTTTAAAAATGAGCAAGTGAGTGACGGCGGAGATCAAAAATCATCTGACAATTTAAAATGAGCAATCTGCAACACCCATCCTCTGGCCTGCCTGTCTTTTTTTTTGGCCTCTTTTTCTTGCTCTTTTTTCTCTTGTTAAAACGATCGCTCGCTAGTCGACGTTTGGTCCTTTTCCATTTTTTTAATTCGTTGCGAGCACCCGGCTTTTTTTATTTGCTCCTTTTCGCCCTACTGACACTTTTTGTATGACGTCGCCTTCTTCCTCGGCTACGTACGTGCCCGTGCTGCCTCTGGACAACAGTAAGCAGAACAAAGGCCGAGTCCTCCAGGTGACACACCAGATACCTTATGAAGTGCATCCGCATCGGACATCGCAAGGCCTGATTTGGTCATTTGATCCGCGCCATGGCCATTCGGCCATGTATGCCGGTATGGCATCGCTGCACGACGAGTATGACACGCTGCAGATCGGCTGGATCGGGTCCATCCAAGAGGTCGGCGAGAAGCTGCCCATGTCCCTCGACCAGGTGCCGCACGATCGAGCCGACAATGACATTGATCTCTACACGGAGCAAGAGACCTATGACCTCGTCCAGCAGCTCTATCACCAGTACAATTGCGCGCCCCTGTTCTTGGATGATGAAAGCGTCAATGGCCATTATTATGGCTATTGCAAGACGAGTAAGCAAATCGAATTGTGCTCAACAAGTTGCTTTGGGTGGCACGCTCATCCTTGCGTGTTTTCATAGTGCTGTGGCCCCTTTTCAATTATATCTTGTGGAGCGACGCCACCGATGGCCGAATTGAGCGCAAACAATGGGAAATCTACAAGCGCGTGAATCAAGAGTATGCCGACATGGTGCTGAAACACTATCGCACAGGGGATACGGGTAAAAAAAAAAAAAAAAGAGAGAGACAGAGAGAGATAAAAAAAAGAGTCGGCCGTGCCACGGAACGCCACCCCCTGATGAAAAATGGACTACTGTTTGCTGACGCCACGTACAACATGGGACCCCCATTGTCTTTTTTTTTTTGGGATTGCCTAGTTTGGATTCACGATTACCATTTGCTGCTTGTGCCGGCCATGGTGCGCGAAAAGCTACCAAATGCCCGCATTGGCCTCTTTTTGCATTCATCTTTTCCAAGCTCGGAAATCTTCCGAGTGTGCCCTAGTAAGGAACAATTTGATGAACCCGGAAAACCAGTCATTGACCCCCTTTTTTTTGTTTTAGAGCGCGAGGAAATCCTAAAGGGCATGCTCGGCGCCAATCTCGTCGGTTTCCAGGTACAAAATGCGGGGAAAAAGTCTAAAAAAAGGGCTCTTCTCACCTTGTTTTTCTCTTTTCTTGCAAATGTTTGTAGACCTATGCCAATTCGCGGCACTTTATCTCCAATTGCACGCGCTTGCTTGGCTTCGAGTCGACACCAGATGGCGTCAAATGGGAGGGCCACTTTTGCCAAGTTTGCACGTTTCCGATCGGCATTGACGTGGAGGATGTCGAGTCGCGGCGCACGAGTGCTGGCGTGGTGCCCAAGATCCAGGCCATTGCCGAGATGTACCAGGGCAAGCGGATCCTCGTGGCGCGCGACAAGCTGGACATCGTCAAGGGTGTTTTGCAAAAATTGGCCGCTTTTGAGAAGCTGCTGAACGATTACCCCGAGTGGCGCAACAATGTGGTCCTGATCCAGGTCACCGATAGCCAGGAGGGTGGAAATGACAAAAAGGACATTGACCACAAAGTGTCTGAAATGGTCGCACGCATCAATGGCACCTTTGGCTCGCTTGAATTCACCCCGGTCCACCATTACCACCACCAAATCTTGTCTGACGAGTACTATGCGCTGCTGTCCATCGCCGACGTGGCTCTCGTCACCGCCAATCGCGACGGAATGAGCACCGTCTCGCTCGAATACATCATGTGCCAGCAAGAAAATCACGGGCCCCTCATTCTCTCGGAACTCACAGGCACCGCAAGCTCGCTTTCATCGGCACTCATGGTCAACCCATGGGACTATCGCGGTGTGGCGCGTGCCATCCACGACGCGCTCGTCATGCCCCCCGAAGAAAAGGCGTCAAGACACGCTGTATGGAATTTTTTTTAAAAAAAGAAAAGAAGCAAGGGAAACTCATCGCATTTCTCAATGTAGCAATTGCTGAGCCACGTCAAAAAGCACACCGCGTCCTTTTGGGCACACTCGTTTGTCAAGGCGCTCGCGCATACGCATTCTTTGTCGGAACAGACAAGTTACACGCCATTGCTCAAGCCAGAATACCTCAGGGAAAAATATGCTGCATCCAAAAAGCGCTTACTGTGCTTTGATTACGACGTAAGGACCAAAAAAAAAAAAAAAAAAAAAGAGGCGCGAGGGGGTCGCGGAGAAACGCGAAAAAATTGGTTAATCGTCCATTTTTTTTATGATTTCAGGGCACATTGACGCGCGAGGGGGTCGCGGAGAAACGCGAAAAAATTGGTTAATCGTCCATTTTTTTTATGATTTCAGGGCACATTGACGCCGATTTGCCAGAATCCCGGGGACGCTGTGCCGTCCAAGGCGATGCTTGATGCGCTCACGACACTGTGTCGGGATCCTGGCAATTGCGTGTGGGTAATTTCTGGGCGCGACGAGCATGCATTGGATACGTGGCTGGGCGGCGTGCCAAATCTTGGCCTGTCGGCGGAGCACGGCTCTTTTATCAAATTCCCAAACACGAATCGGTGGGTGAACATTGCGGAGGACCTGGACATGAGCTGGAAGAACGACGTGCTCGAAATCTTCTCGTATTACACGGAACGCACGACCGGCAGCTTCATTGAGCACAAACGATGCGCTCTGACATGGCATTATCGCTTGGCCGATCCCGAATACGGCGCATTCCAGGCAAAAGAGTGCCAGAACCACCTCGAAACCGCGCTGGCCAAGCTGCCCGTCGAGGTGCTCGCCGGCAAAAAGAACTTGGAGGTCCGGCCCAAATCAATCAACAAGGGCGAGATTGTGCGCCGCCTGCTCGTCTTGCACGAGGCCATCTTTGACTTTGCCATGTGCTGCGGAGACGACAGGACCGATGAGGACATGTTCAAGGCGCTTGAGCGCACAACACGCATCCAGGACGGACGCTCAAAGTTTTCCGTCATGATCGGACCCGAAGGAAACACAACAGGCGCACTCTGGCACGTCCCCACCGTCCCACATCTCATTGAATGCATGGCCGCCATGGCACAGCAATCCGCCGCCGTCATGGCCGCAAAACCCACCAATCTCATCGCAACGTCCGAAGCACCCGCTTCCACCGCGGCAACGGCCACATAGATGCATCAATTCGACTTTATTTAGATTCTTGTTTGATTTTGCAACCCGTAGATCCCCCCCATTTGTATGATAAATAATGTGCTCCTATTTTTAACGGCATTTTCCAATCTCCGCAGCGCGACAAATGCACCTGGCGTACCCACATAATGCCGGTCATATACCGCGACGCGTCTCAGCCAATCCAGAGCAATCAAACACGGACAAAAATGTGTTTAATAGATTTATGTCTCGCTTGCAGAGAGAAATTAGGATAAGTCGTCGAAATTTCACCGCGATCTCCCCAAAACACAAGCGCTTTTACTACGTTTGACCACAGATTCATTTGAGGTGGCTAACGCGTCGATACGTTGGGCCGCTGTGGCGTGTGCCACAAAAATGCACAAAACCTTATCCCCCTTTTGCTTGGCACGTCCTCTGGACCTTGCGCATCGGGCCCTATATTTAATTTAGAGGATGCTAACACATAACCGCAACGATGTCAAATTTTCTCAGAGATTGGATCACTCAGTCCTGAGAAAATGCATTTTGGATAAATCAGGGCCAAATCAACTCCGTGAAGGCTAACTCGCCGAGATCACAACGCGATGTTCCAAAACCACAAGCGCTTTTACCGCGTTTGCCCGCTGATTCGTTAGAGGTGAGTCACGTATCGGGGCGCTCAGCCGTTGCTGCCGTACGAGACCAAATGGTACTGATCTTACCCCTTTTACGCCTATGAAACTGGCCTTTCATCAGAAACTTGCTCATCTGGTCCCAAATTTGGATCAATTGATGGTACACCCAATTCTCTAACTGTGTTAATTTTTTTCGCAAATCGGATCACTCAGTCTTGAGAAATCTCGAGATTCGTGTTTGCTGGTGAAAAAAAAACGCCAAATCATATTTTGCTCGATTCTCCCGATGAACTTAACCATATGTTTGCAAAGTTAGACCTGTGGATACTAGATCCAAACCTTCGATGATTCCAAGTTTTTTCAGAGATCGGATCACTCAGTTCTGAGAAAATGCATTTTGCATGATTTCAGGGCCAAATCAGAGACAAAGCGATTCCAGAGGGCTTACTCGCCGAAAACTCGACGCGATGTCCCCAAACTACAAGCGCTTTTACTGCGTTTGGCTGCTGATTCATTTGAGGTGTCTCGCGTGTCGGGGCACTCAGTCGCTGCCGCAGTGCGAGACCAAATGGTGCTGATTTTACCACCTTTACGCTATGAAACTGGCGCTACCTCAGAAACTTGTTTATCTGATTCCAAATTTGGACCAGTTAATGGCAAACCCAAATTAACATACGGTGTTAATTGTTTTCGCGAATCGAATCACTCGGAAACCTCGATATTCGCGTTTGCTAGTGAAAATCCAATGCCATATACTATTTTACGCGTTTCTCCTGATGCGCGTGATCATCTAAAGCCAAATTTAGACCAGTGAATGCTCGACTCAAGACCTCGATGATTCCAAGTTTTTTCGCAAATTGGATAACTCAGTCTTGAAAAGTCTCAAGATTATTATTTATTGGTGAAATTCAGAGCCAAGATATGCACTACTGTAATTTACGCGTCACCAAATGTACCACTTGGATATTTGGTCGCTTCTCATTTCAAATTAAAATTAAAAGTCCAGAGGGTAACTAAATGGTGTCGACAAGACGCGTAGTGTTTTCGCGAGTTTTCACAGATCCTATTACTGACCACCGCAAATCATGCATAGATGGCTTCCAAATCTTTGGTGCTAGATTTCTTCGGCGCGTCTCGTTTCAAAAAAAAAAAATGAAATCCATGGTTGTAGTGAAATTCTTGAAAAAAAGGGAAAAAAAAGGCAGATTTCACATACCCAGTCTTAAACCCACAAATCATTGTTGGATTGCCTCCAGAACCCTTTGCATTAGGCTATTTCGTCGCGTCTTGTTTAAAAATGGCGCTGAAAGTCAGAGATCATTTGTGTAGTTGGACAGCTGAATCCAAAATCGAGACATTTTCACAAATATTCATTTCAACACATTTTATTTTTCATTTCTGGCATAACAAAAGGAACCGTACTACAGCTTTTCATTTGAATTCCTTTTTTAAAAAATGAATTCTGATACGTACAGCATATACGGTGTGCAGCGACTCTGTCTGAATTATTTGACTTATTTTAATGCAGACAATTCATGGACAGTTCAAAGTATTCTTCCCCAAGAAAAGGGGTCACGGGAAAAGACACTTTATCCAGCCAAAACGTGCCATGTGCAAGAGCGCAACAAATTTCATTTCCCATAAGCATCAAAATTTATATTATTATTTGAAGAAAAAAAATGGAGGGGAGTGACTAGAGAGGAATCTAATATACGAGAGTGACGATCGAGGTTGTTTCTTAGCCCTCATGGGAGAGCAGGTCTTTGATGGAGAATTCGAGATGGACGCCGGCGTCGGGGTAGCATCGGTCAATGAGTTTTTCCATGCGCTCGTGCTGACGGATAAGTTCCTCCTGGATGCCACGCCATACGACTTGCAGCAGCCCCTCTTCCTCGGTAAAGTGCTTATCAACGCGCTTGTACAGTTGATCCATGGACTTGTGGATCTCCTTGGGCGGGTACATGGCAAGCACGCGGCGCAGCTGCGTCTTGTTGTAATTGACATGGAAGGCGACCTCCTCCGGCGTGCTCGTGCGCAGCAAGACCTCGACACCGTCAAAGAACTCGATCAGGCGGCCAAGCGGACGCCGGATGACCGCCTTGATATAGGTCATCAGCGTCGTTTCATACTTTGTCTTGGCATCCTTGACGGACGCGTCCAAAATCGGCAGCTTGGAGCTGCGCAGCGCGTGGTAATAGTGATGCATGTTCTCAATGTACATGATGCTCGCGTTCAATTGCTCCTTGTCGTCGCCGCCCTCGTCGCTTTCCTTGGCAATGGTGTCAAGACTGGACATCATGCTCGTGATGATCCTTTCGTACGCCGCATTGACCGCCTGGCGTGTCTGCGATTCGGGCTCCATGGCGTTGGCGCTGCTTTCCAATCGCTGCACAAAGAGCTACAAAAAAAGGGGATAAGTGACTATTCATCGCCTGATTCACATGAAAAAGCGTGTACCGGGAACGTGCGAAAGGCAGATAGGATGCCACGGCGCTTCTTGGAGTTGATCTTGGTATCTTCAATGATGCGGACTTGCTCAGCCTGTGCGGCAAAAAAAAAAAAAAAAAAAAAAAAAAAAAAAAAAAAAAAAAAAAGAAAAGAAAAAGGCGGCAAGCAGCGTCAATGCGTTGTCGTGCTTGTTTTTTTTCGTTTTGAACATACCACAAATTGGTGAAAAGAGCGCCGCAAGCGCATGAATAACGAGTCGTAAAATGCGTAGACGAACTCCTGATCGGATGTTTGCCACTTGTACATTTGATACTCGACGACGGTCATCATGCCGACGGACTGGGTCGTGTCGGTCTTTAGCGCATACTCCATGAGCGGCACCACCGTGGGCTCCAGCGATTCAAACAGCGTGTCCATCAAGTTCCGCAGCTTCTTGGCAATCTTGACGTCGCGGATCTTCTCACGCCGGGTGTACAGGTGCGATTTGTCCGACACATGGTCAATGACCGGGCCTCTTTCCAAGAATGAGCGCGGCGCCAGCGCGGATTGCTGGAAAAAGTCGCACATGAAGTTTTGCTCACGGCAAACGTGCAGCCCGCATTGCGTGATCAGCTGCGTAAAAGCCTACCAAAGTAACAAAAAAAAAAAAAAAAAAGAATGAGCGCGCGCAAATTCACTTTTTTTTTTTCAACGTTTACATCCGACGCGGCCTTTTCGTCCTCGTCAAAGTTGGCGCGCTGCGCATTGGGATGACCATCAAAGGAGCCGCGCGCACCTGCGCTTGCCGTGACACTGCTCAGCTTTGTCGCGCCATAGGCCAGCGCGCGTGCCGAGCGCGATTCATCGCTGCGGAACACTTTAAAAAAAAGGCAAAAATGAAGGGTGAGCCATGTGCCTCGCTGAAATCTCGCTTGTTCACGTACAAAAGTCGCTATCATCCATTGAGCGATGGCGCAGCGTCGAAAAGTAGGGTCGCGTCGCGTCCACCATCTCACGAATGTCGCGTTCATACGTTGGCGCAAAAGTCACGGCATAATGCTAAAGGGAAAAGGACGAATCAGACTTGCTCTCATTGGCCATAGATGATGCAATTGCTTACACGCTGCAGCTCGGTGTACATTCTGGGTTCCATTTCCTTGAACCACAAGGAAAAGCCCTGGTAGGGTATCAAAGCATCTTCCACCAACTCGTGAGGATGCGCCATGGGTCGCTTTCGCTGTGGAGGCGCAGGCGTCGACAAGAGCTTGCGTGCCTGACCAAAAAAAAAAAAAAAAGAATCAGCATGTGAAAAATGATCCCTGATGGGTACACAATTACGAGTGTTTCGATCTTGGACACCATAAAATCATTGACGCGCGTGCTAAACTCGTTGCTGCAATTGTTGTACATCTCGACCATCTCCAGGACGGCACGCAGCTCGTCCAATCCATCTTCTAGCTTGGTCTTGAGCACACGCTGCAGCACCTCGGCACTCTTTTGCACGCGTTCAATGTCGCGCACTGAATCCAGAGGATCATATTTCAGATTGTCCAGGCATTCGCGTGGAATAGAGATGGCATCCTAATATAAAAAAATAGAAAAAAAAAAAAGAAAAAGTAAGCCGTGCGCTCCTTTGCCGGCTCCCTAGATCCTGATGTCGTACCAAAATGTCATCCAACTCCTTGATCATGTTGTTTTGGTTGACCGTGAGGATCTGCAGACCGCGATTTTGGGTCTCAATCTCATAAATGTCGTCGCCCATGCTCTAAAGGAAAAGAATCGACATTGAGCCATTTGTTCTATTTTCGACAAATTGACTTACATTGAGTTCTGCGGCATAGAGTGAGAGCCATGTCTCCATGTTGTCGAGCTCCTGCAGCGACTTGTCGATGCGATCGACCATGGATTGGACGCGTTCGTCGGATTGGATGATGGCATGGACATTGGCAGCCTCCAAGGCGTGCAGCTCGCCAAGCAGGCGCTTCTCGAGGACGGCAGCATTGCCGCTGGTCTTCCAATTAAAGTCTGTCAGGATCTCGTCCACATTCATCATTGAATCCTCTTCCATCAGCTTGTCGTGCAGCGCCATGGCACGTTTTTGTTTCACTTTTTTTTCCACGAAAAAATTAAAAAAAAAAAATGAGCTGGTTTTGCGTAAATCGCGTGTTTTTTGACGTTTACATTGTGCCTCCTTGATTTCTTTTTCCTTCTTTTCGCGTTCACGGCGTTGTTCACGTGCCAATTCACGCTCGCGGCGGTCATCTTTGGCAGAATGTGTAATGGATGGCGCGCTGACGGCGGAAGGCACTGACGAAACATAGCTATTGGTGCGCATGCCGCCCTCAACGACCTGGGCAGAGACACCGTGCATCGTGGATGACGAGGCAGGCATGTGTGATGGAGGTTTGGGCGACGAGGGCGCGAATGGCTTGCTAGGCGACGACGACGCGGGCGACGCGGGGATCCCGCCACCATAAGTCGAAGACGTCGTGGACAGCGACGTTTGGACTGGCGGCACCGTCAGTGACCCGCGCGTCGGCGACGATGTGTCGTCGTACGACGGCGATGGAGAAAGCCCCGTGGGCGAATTGGGCGAATCCACCTGCGAAACATTGCGATGGACAAGAACTATGAAAAAATGGGTCAATTGCAACCCCTCCATCAATTCGGCTTGTATTTTTTTTACTTCGCATGAGCTGGGCCTCGTCGATGTTGACCAATCTTGGCACGCGATTGAGAAGACGTTGCGAGAGATCGACGACCTGCGCCAGGAACATGAGCTTGTCGCGTGGCTTTTCGACAGACCACTCATACCGCTTGCCGAGAGTCATGGTAAACTTGTTATTCTAGTAGATGGAATTGCGTGAGAAAGACATGTCCATGTGTGGACAACGGCTGTTTTCTTACGTCGATGATCTGGATTTGCCGGATTTCTTCGAGATTCCACGATTTGCTAATGCTAAACGTGCCATTTTGGCTTCGTTTCGTCTTGTACAGCTGGCCCTTGTTGCGTTTCTCTGCAGAAAGGACAGTGAGACATCAATTGGCCCTGGAACGCGCTAATTTGACTTACGCGTCAGACAAAGATAGCGAGGTTTGCCCATTATTGCCGAGCCGCGTGCTGCATCGCCGTGTTTGAGGTCCTCAAAGACCTTGAGGTGGATGAGGAGCTTCTCGCCCGCGCCTAGTTTCAAAAAAAAAAAGTAGATGACTGCGTGAGTTTTCGTCCGGGCCAGTAGTGCGTGTATTTACCGCTTCCGTCGGGTGTAAAGAGACTTGAGGTGAGAGCCGTCCGTATAGGGTCGCTCATAATGCACTGACACGCTGAATAAAAAAGGTTTAAAAAAAAAAAAAGAGCGTGGAAGAGAAGCAAGGAATAAAAAGAGGGCGGTGTTTCGCGAGGCACACGCTTTTTCTCTTTTTGGCAGCAATCCTGCCAAATTGCACTCTCTGCCAAATTGTGCTGCTCTTCCTTCCCTTTCCAATCCACGCGTCTTGCTCGCCTTTGCACTGAATTGGCGCCTTTTTTTTTTAACCTTGTTGCCATAGACTGAATTCAAGATGTTGTAGCCGTAAAATAAAGCAATACAACATCATGCACCGATAAAAATGAAATAAAAACCGACGCTCTCTCAACGAGACGTGGCCAATTGCGCCTTGAATGACACGTCCTTCGCAAAGGCAACAACCCACTGCATGCGTAAAATACAAAAATCATAGAAAAAAACAACGGTACATAGAAAAAATAGCGCAAAACACAAAATGTCCCCTTTTTTTTGGTCAATTTCAACAGTTAAAAAATCGCGCCAAAGCACTTATCGTTCAAATAAGCCCACTCTTGCCACGTTGCGGCCACTACATGCCGCGCAATGTCGAATTTTGTAAATCATGGATTTTCCAAGGGGGACAAACCAGGATTTGATAATTGTCAAATTTAGGTCCTCTGATACCTTTGACATTCAACATATGGTGAGGATACCTCATTCACTGATGAAAAGCAAATAAAAACCAGAGGTTCATCGACTAGTTTTCGCGTACAACACAATTTGCTCCTTATTTTCGCTACAAGGCTATTTCGATGAGGATTGACTGCAGCGTCTTGAGAAGCATATCATCAAAAAGAGCACACCCTATCGCGTTTGTGCTACCAGTGATCTACTGAAAAGAACTAGTTTCGGCAGAGTTAACGCGAAAAAAAAAATTGCGGGGCAGATTCGATGCGTCGTGCATGGCGCCACAGATGTGTAAACCGCGTCTTGCTCGCAGTAAAGTTATTATCCCGGACCTGGTCTTGTTTATGGACGCACTTGCTTGGCTTTATGGACGCGTTCTTTCCGTGCAATTTGCCGTTGAAGTTTAATCGAAAATTGCACATTGCTCGTCAACCAATAGATGGACCAAGTTCATTTTTGGCTTTCCCGTGGTTTGTCTACGCGAGGTTTTTCGTGTGCAAGTTTGGCGCAATTCTGAGGACCTGATTTTGGAATTTTTGTTTCGAGGGCCCATCAGGCCTATTTTGATTTGCGTGTTTTGCGTCCAAATGCGCTATGATTATCGCCTCGCCGCACGCCATTCGTATGTATTGCTTGCCAATGCGCGCCCGATGGCAACATAATATCCGGTAGTCCATCATGTCAATCTTAAGAAATTGGACAATTTCGCTGATCTTCATAAATTTGATATATTCTCCTCAGTTCATGCCGAATATCGCGTTTAAACTGGATTTTCTGGGGGCTTGCTTGAATTCTGCGTCGTTTTTGTCAGCAAGACCTTGGGCATTTAATTGTTAGCTACCGATCAAACTTGGGTTTGAGATGTTTGATCAGTGATTGTCGACGCATCCTATGATAAAGGCTCCGATTGGTATGGCCAAACGGACAAAAAATAATGCCTGAGCGCGCTTCATGACATCGGTGCAAGTTTCATACACATTACTCAAGAATCTCTCACGCGCCGTTAGGTTCTTTTGGCCGATTGATAACCCCCCCTTTCAAAAAGGCTGTTGTCAGGGCATTCCGCCTTAATTGGATCTCCGCGCATCCGACAAAAAAAAGTCAGGGCAGCGAACGCGCCTCTCCTTGTCTCTCTCTCTTTCCTCCTTTTTTTTATTTTTTGCTTTTCTTTTTTTGCTTTGCCCTTTTTTTTTTTCTTTTTATTCCTTTTGTTCTTCTTTTATTGCCCCTTCCAGCTTTCCTTGCCTTCCTTTGCACTTTATTTCTGTCATGACCGATGCCTTTGGTTACTCGCCTGTCGTCCGCATCCCAAAGCAAAAGGAGCTGGCTCATCACGTCGAGGACTACCTTGTGTCGGACACGTTGTTTATGAACGATTTGCCGGCGACGGTGCGCGAGACGGATATCAAGACGCTGCTGCAACACTGTATGCCCGTCGAGTAAGCGACAATAAAAGCAAAAGCAACGCGGGTGAGAGACTCTTTTTTAATTTTTTTTTTTTTGTGTTTCACTTTTTTTTTTGCAGGATCCACATTCGGCGTCCGGACGCGCAAGATGACGAAGAAGAGAGCTTTCTGCGGTTCAGCGACGCCAAATATGCCGACAGGGCGTATACGTTGTTCCACCAATTCAAATTCACAAATGGGACGCCATTGTTGCTGCGCATGTATCGCGACCCAACGCTTGATCCCGAGCCACTCGCTGACACGCTCGACGTCCACAACTTGGCTCCAGACACCGAGAATGCACAAAGGCTATTTGACGTGTTCCGTCCCTTTGGTCCGCTGTATCAATGTGTTGCTCATGGCGACGGGTCTGCTTCCATTCAATATTTTAAGCAATCTCATGCCGAAGAAGCCGCTTATCGTACCAATGGCGTGCTTATCGACGGCAATATTATGTAAGAAAACGAAAAATCAAGGAAAAAAAAAACGTGTAAAACGGGAGAAAACAGGAACATGAAACCGACTTTTTTTTTTTATTTATTTTTTCTTTTCGTTGCTTTTCAGCACGGTGACGGCACCTTCTGGTAGCAGCAAGGACAACCAGACGCAGACGCCGACGCTGAGCCCGCCTTCGCTTTCGCCGCCACCCTCCTCGCATGCAGAAGCCAAGACGCCCACGCAGCCCGTGTATGTCGCGCCCAATTCGTTCAATGGGACGCGCCAAGCCCCGATCCCGCCACCCGCCGTCGCTGCCAAGCAGGCCAACAAGCACACCATCGACTATATGAATTTGTACGTGAAAAACATGGATACGCGCATCACCAATGACCTGCTGCACGAGATCTTTGGCCGTTATGGCCGCATCATCTCGGCACGCGTCATCAGCCATCCCGTCACCAAGCAATCGCGCGGCTACGGGTTCGTTAGCTTCGGCACAGAGGATGAGGCCGCCACGGCCCTGCGCGAAATCAACGGCAGAGTCATCTTTGACAAGCCTCTTCTCATTTCCTATCACGAACCCAAAAAATCACGCTACGCTAATGCCAATCAGCAGCCGCAGCAGCAACAGCAACAGCAACAGCAAACCCCACACTCCAACAATGCATATCAGTACCAAACGAATGCCTCTGCCGCGCCTCCACAGGCACTTGCACAGCAACAACAGTCATTGCCACCTATGATCGCCACACAATTCGCCCCCAACAATGGCTACCCCAATGACCAGGCAATGTACCAGGCCCCGGCTCTCTCGCCCATCGTCAAATTGCCTAGAAAGCAATCCCAGGATGTCACCAACATTGAACAGCACGGTAAAATGAAAAAAAAAAACGAGGAATTGAAACGATCCTGATTCATCTATCGCAGTGTCGTCAGCCATGATGGAGGAAATGAACCCGTACAAAAACATGGCCACCATTAAATTGCCAAAACAAAAGGTAAAAATTCATCTATTTCTTGTAAATATGCCTGTTTTTAACGTGTTTTTTAATTTTTTTGCCATTTTCATCGTCTAGTCGACGGTTGTCAGCACGCCAAATATGCCGCCCACAATCAATATTGCCGCGTCGGCACTCATAGGTGGCATGGCGGGCATTGCACAGGCCGACGTGGCCAACATCACGCCCAATATGAATCTTTTGTCGCAGAGTACATTGCCCACCCCATCGGCACCAGCCAACAACAAACCCCCGGCAACCCTGCGCCGCCGCGGATCGCTCGAATCCATCAATTCCATCATGACAGAAAATACCGCGGATGTCCAGCGCCAAAGGCTGACGCACGCTGTCCAACAACTCGGTTATGCCGCCCATGTCGAAGACATTGTCGATCTCCTGCTTACACTTAAGCGCAAGGAACGCTCACTGTGCCTCTTTAATCGCGAATTCCTCGAGGAAAAAGTCACATTGGCCATGGAGGCCCTCGACACCTTTGCCGATGATGATGATGACGAAGACGAAAACACGTAAAAAAAAAAAAAAAAAAAAAGAAAAAAAAGGGCGCATTGTCATCTCATTTTGCCCTCCTTTTATTGCTTGTTTCATAGCGCTCCAAGCACGACGACCTCCTTTTTGGACAACAGGGTGAGCCAGCGCGTGTCTATGTCGTCGATGCGCAGCAATGCCCTCAAACCCGCGGTGGCAGCCGCCGCGCCATTGGGCCGCTCCAATCCATTACAGCCCGCCGGTGCTGCGCCATCCGTCTCGTCGACTGCATCAATCCTCGACGCGCCAAAAAGCATGTCCACAGACGAAATCGAGGCGTTGCTCGTCACTATGGCTTCCTTACCTTCTCACTCTCAGAAACAGCGTCTCGGAGACATCATGTGGCCCCACATCAAGCCATTATCCAAACCACTCGCAAAGGTAAAAAAAAAAAAAAAAAAAAAAAGGGGGGGGCATTGGAATTAAGGGGGGTAGGTTTTTCTTAAAAAAAGAAGGGGGGGATAGGGGGCATGGCGTTCTCATCGCTCTTTGTTCCTTTCTCTCTTTTTTTTTTTTGGCTTCCAGAACGTCAAGGTGCCTGGCTTTTCGTCAAAGGTGCTTGTCCACCTGCTAGATCATATTCCTTTGAACGAATTGGCACATGGCATGAACAATGAAGCTTGGCTCAAACAAAAAGTCGAGGAGGCGGCCAAAATCGTGCACGCCGCATCCTGAACACGCCCCTTCTTCCCCCCCCCTTTTTTTTTTTGTTCATCATGCACCCACTCTGTTTTCCTATTGTCACCGTTATTTTTTTTGCTCGCGCACTCATGATTCACCGTATTCTATATCCAACTTGATTTTGTTCGTGATTCTCGCTCTCCCCGCCTTTCATTCCCTCTTTTATTTCATATCACCTTGTCTCTCCAACCTCTCTCACCTCAGTCCCTGTAGAAGTAAATATCAAAAATGACCAACTGATCTGCTATCATTATTGTAAAAGTGCTTTAAACGATAAAAGGCTGCAAGGAGACATGTTGCAGTCGTCCACACTCCTTTTTTTTTTTTGGCTTTCAAAGAGGTCCCCTGACGCCTTCACCCTGTTGGATCGACAGCAATCGATCGGGTAGCCATGGATGCTCTCCGTTCACCTCCTTTTGCCCTCCCCGCTGCCGCCTTGCTCTAAATCTGGGCATGAAAGCGCATCAAGAAGTCATTTTAGAGAGCGGCTCGAGTAAATGTCGCATGTCTTTCTTTCTAATGGTCATTGCCATCCCATTTTTCACCGTGTTCGTTGATATTGCGAATTTTACACTCATTTTACGGAAATAGGGAAGAAAATGCTCGTTCCAGTCGTCTTTTTTGTCGTTTCCATGGCAGCCTACGTGACCACTGCATTGCCAGTCATCGATTCTCCTCTTGGTAGTGCCAATACAGCCACAGGCAGACCAATTGAACCGAAAAGTGATATGTTTTACCAGCCGCCGGCAGGTTTTGAAAACACTGCTCCCGGCACCATTCTCAAAACGCGTGTCTTGCCTCCCGGTGGCATTGCATCGCTTGGTGTATTGCCTCAGCATTATGAAAGTGTGCATCAATTCCTCTTCCGCACAAAGGATGCCCTTGATCAACCAGCTGCCACTGTCGCCACACTTATAATTCCATTCAATGCCAAGCGCGACACGCTCTTGTCCTATCAGGTAGAAAGTGTCATCGAAACGAGGCATATCGGCTTGCTGACCAGCATTTGCAGATCGCAGAGGTCTCGACAGGAAGCCAATGTACGAAAATTGACCCTTTTTAAATGCGTCATGCCTTGATCTTGCCTGTTCATACGCTCTTTGTTTTTTTACTGCTTGCAAAGGCGCCCCATCGTACGCGCTCCGGTTCACGAACAATGGCGAGAATCTCGTCGAAAACTCGGAACTCCTCTTTATGGATATGTTTTTGAGCAAAGGGATACCAGGTATGAAAATGGATGCGCCAATTGAGAACATTAACAATTGTGTATGTTCAATTCCTGCTCTTTTGAATTTTGCTTATAGTGGTGACGACCGATTATGAAGGCCCGGGGTCGTTTTTTTCTGTTGGTGCCATGGCGGGCCACAGCGTCTTAGATGGCATCCGTGCCGTATTGAGCAGTGGCCCCACGACACGTCTTGATCCACATGCCAAAGTGCTTCTCTGGGGATACAGGTATAATGGCGCGAAAAAAAAGGCACTTGCATCTCAATTTTGATTTTCTTCAGCTTTGGCGCGCAGGCCACAGGATGGGCGGTGCAATTGCACTCATCGTACGCCAGCGAAATCAACATTGTAGGCGCCGCGCTGGGCAGTACACCTGTTCATCTGGAGCACGTGATGCACGCGCGTGCCGTGCAAAAAGGGCCTGCCGCCGTATTTGCTGCAGCAAGTCTTTATGGCCTCACGCGACAGTACCCCGACGCGCGCAAAGACGTGGAATCACACATCCGCGCTGAGAACAGAGCAGACTTCGACGCCATCGCCAACAAGTAAGCACGTGAACACAAGATTTACAGTAAATCGAAAAAACCGCGCTCAAACACGCATTTTTGCAGGTGCTTGCCACAACTCACGATAGAATATGCTTTCAAAGATGTCTATGGCTGGTTAGGCGACTTGGACAGCATCCACGAAGGCGCCCTGAAGCGTGCAATCAATGCTAATGTCATGGGCACCATGGCAACGCTATCCATTCCGATGTTTATGTATCATTCCAATGTACGCACGCGATAATCCGAGGCAGCAATGCACCTTATGATAGGCACGCGCTCACAACACTTTCCACTCTTTCCATACGCAGATCGACAGGGTCATGCCTATTGAAGATGCTTTAAACTTGGTAAACGCGTCATTTCGCTCTGTTTCGCCAAAGCAAACACTTTATTTGATTTTTAAAAGGCACAAACGTGGTGCAAGCAAGGTGCGCAGATTGAATTCATGACCGATCACGTCTCGGAGCTTGTTCTTCTGGCAGTAAGCAGGAAATCAAAAGAAAAAAATATCAAATGGATATCAATTGCGTGTTACCAATGCTTTTTTCTCGTAGGCGACGGGTGCTGGGGATGCAACAGCATTTTTGCTTGCGCGCTTGGAAGGCAAGCCGCTTGCTGCAGGATGCAAATTTAGGGACACAGTGGCATCCATTGTAAACCTTGACCATTTAGCCCCTTGATCCCTTGAAATCAGCTGAAGCAGCAAGGTGATTCTATCACAGCCGGCGTGATGTTATTATAATTCGGGTGCCAGGTGCCTCTGTGCGTCTCAGGGACACGCATCCTTGTTAGAATTTTAAAAGAATTGGATATAAAATTCGCTTGATTTATTTTATTTTCATGTCAATTGGAGCATCCTAAGCGCTGAAGTGGTCCTTGTGGGCCACGACCCAGTCCTCGAGAGTCTTGTTGAGGCGGTCGAGCAGGATGTTGACAACAATGGTAGGAGGAAGGCAAGTGTCGACAGTGGAAAGATCGTAGGCCATGGGTGGTGGGAGGCCGACGCCCTGGAGAATACGATAGCGCTGGGCAGGTGGCACCTGCTTGTATTCGATGGTGCGCCCGAGTGCCTTTGAGAAGATTTCAGCGCGTTGCGCGTGTGTAACGCTGTCGCTGATCAAAGGATACGCAAAATTGGCGTGGTTCTCAATGGCATCGCTCAGCACATGCGCGCCCACCTCGGCAATATCATCGGTACAACTCGGTTATGCCGCCCATGTCGAAGACATTGTCGATCTCCTGCTTACACTTAAGCGCAAGGAACGCTCACTGTGCCTCTTTAATTGCGAATTCCTCGAGGAAAAAGTCACATTGGCCATGGAGGCCCTCGACACCTTTGCCGATGACGATGATGACGAAGACGAAAACACGTAAAAAAAAAAAAAAAAAAAAAAAAAAAAAAAAAAAAAAAAAAAAAAAAAAAAAAAAGGAGAAATAAAAACGACCGGGCGAAAAAGGCGCATTGTCATCTCAATTCGCCTTCCTTTTATTGCTTGTTTCATAGCGCTCCAAGCACGACGACCTCCTTTTTGGATAACAAGGTGAGCCAGTGCGTGTCTGTGTCGTCGATGCGCAGCAATGTGCTCAAACCCGCGGTTGCGGCTGACGCACCATTGGGCCGCTCCAATCCATTACAGCCCGCCGGTGCTGCGCCATCCGTCTCGTCGACTGCATCAATCCTCGACGCGCCAAAAAGCATGTCCACAGACGAAATCGAGGCGTTGCTCGTCACTATGGCTTCCTTACCTTCTCACTCTCAGAAACAGCGTCTCGGAGACATCATGTGGCCCCACATCAAGCCATTATCCAAACCACTCGCAAAGGTAAAAAAAAAAAAGGGGGGGT
>KV441875.1:303356-322910 GCA_001650995.1 Gongronella sp. w5
AAACCGCGCTCAAACACGTATTTTTGCAGGTGCTTGCCACATCTCGCTATAGAATATGCTTTCAAAGATGTTAATGGCTGGTTAGGCGACTTGGACAGCATCCACGAAGGCGCCCTGAAGCGTGCAATCAATGCTAATGTCATGGGCACCATGGCAACGCCATCTATCCCGATGTTTATGTATCATTCCAATGTACGCACGCGATAATCCGAGGCAGCAATGCACCTTATGATAGGCACGCGCTCACAACACTTTCCACTCTTTCCATACGCAGATCGACCAGGTCATACCATTTGAAGATGCTTTAAACTTGGTAAACGCGTCATTTTGCTCTGTTTCGTCAAAAACAAACACTTTATTCGCTTTTTAAAAGGCACAAACGTGGTGCAAGCAAGGTGCGCAGATTGAGTTCATGACCGACCACGTCTCGGAGCTTCTTCTTCTGGCAGTAAGAAAGAAATCAAGAGAAAAAAAAATATCAAATGGATGTCAATTGCGTGTTTCCGATGCTTTTTTCTCGTAGGCGACGGGTGCTGGGGATGCAACAGCATTTTTGCTTGCGCGCTTGGAAGGCAAGCCGCTTGCTGCAGGATGCAAATTTAGGGACACAGTGGCATCCATTGTAAACCTTGACCATTTAGCCCCTTGATCCCTTGAAATCAGCTGAAGCAGCAAGGTGATTCTATCACAGCCGGCGTGATGTTATTATAATTCGGGTGCCAGGTGCCTCTGTGCGTCTCAGGGACACGCATCCTTGTTAGAATTTTAAAAGAATTGGATATAAAATTCGCTTGATTTATTTTATTTTCATGTCAATTGGAGCATCCTAAGCGCTGAAGTGGTCCTTGTGGGCCACGACCCAGTCCTCGAGAGTCTTGTTGAGGCGGTCGAGCAGGATGTTGACAACAATGGTAGGAGGAAGGCAAGTGTCGACAGTGGAAAGATCGTAGGCCATGGGTGCTGTACCAAACAAATGCCTCTGTCGCGCCTCCACAAGCACTTGCGCAGCAACAACAGTCATTGCCACCTATGATCGCCACACAATTCGCCCCCAACAATGGCTACCCCAATGACCAGGCAATGTACCAGGCCCCGGCTCTCTCACCCATCGTCAAATTACCTGGAAAGCAGTCCCAGGAGGTCGCGCCATCCGTCTCGTCGACTGCATCAATCCTCGACGCGCCAAAAAGCATGTCCACAGACGAAATCGAGGCGTTGCTCGTCACTATGGCTTCCTTACCATCTCACTCTCAGAAACAGCGTCTCGGAGACATCATGTGGCCCCACATCAAGCCATTATCCAAACCGCTCGCAAAGGTAAAAAAAAAAAAGGGGGGGAGGGGTGAAAGGAGGACATGGCGTGCTCATCGCTCTCGTTTTCTCTCTCTCTCTCTCTCTCTCTCTCTCTCTCTACCCATCGTCAAATTACCTGGAAAGCAGTCCCAGGAGGTCACCAACATTGAACAACACAATAAAATGAAAAAAAAAAACGAGGAATTGAAACGACCCTGATTCATCTATCGCAGTGTCGTCAGCCATGATGGAGCAAATTAACCCGTACAAAAACATGGCCACCATTAAATTGCCAAAGCAAAAGGTAAAAATTCATCTATTTATTGTAAATATGCCTGTTTTTACCGTGTTTTTTTCTTTTTTTGCCATTTTCATCTTGTCAGCACGCCAAACATGCCGCCCACAATCAATATTGCCGCGTCGGCACTCATAGGTGGCATGGCGGGCATTGCACAGGCCGACGTGGCCAACATCACGCCCAATATGAATCTTTTGTCGCAGAGTACATTGCCCACCCCATCGGCACCAGCCAACAACAAACCCCCGGCAACCCTGCGCCGCCGCGGATCGCTCGAATCCATCAAGGAGGCGGCCAAAATCGTGCATGCCGCATCTTGATCATGTCCCCCTTCCTCCTTTTTTTTCTTGTTCATCATGCACCCACTCTGTTTTCCTTTTGTCACCGTTTTTTTTTTTTTTTTTTTTTTTTTTCCGGCCCACTCATGATTCACCGTATTTTATATCCAATTTGATTTTGTTCGTGATTCTCGCCCTCCCCGCCTTCCATTCCCTCTTTTATTTCATATCACCTTGTCTTTCCAACTTCTCCCTCCTCAGTCCCTGTAGAATTAAATATCAAAAACGATCAACTGATCTTCTATCATTACTGTCAAAAGTGCTTTAACGATAAAAAGATGCAAGGAGACATTTTGCAGTCGTCCACACTCCTGTGTTTGGCTTTAAAAGCCCCTTGCAGCCTGCACCCTACAGTATTGGATCAACAGCAATTGAACGAGTAGCCATGGGTGCACTCCGTTCGCCTCCTTTTGTCCTCCCTGCTGCCGCCTTGCTTGAAATCTGGGCATGGAAGTGTATCAACAAGTCATTTTAGAGAGTGGGCCGAGTAAATGTCGCATGTCTTTCTTTCCAATGGTCGTTGCGAATTTTACACTCATTTTACGAAAATAGGTAGAAAAATGCTCGTTCCAATCGCATTTTTCATTGTTTCCATGGCAGTCTACGCGGCCACTGCATTGCCAATCATCGACTCTCTTCTTGGCAGTGCCAATACAGCCACAGGCAGACCAATTGAACCGAAAAGTGATATGTTTTACCAGCCGCCGGCAGGTTTTGAAAACACTGCTCCCGGCACCATTCTTAAAACGCGTGTCCTCCCTCCTGGTGACATTGCCGTGCTTGATGTGTTGCCTCAGTATTATGAAAGTGTGCATCAATTTCTTTTCCGCACAAAGGATGCCCTTGATCAACCAGCTGCTACTGTCGCCACACTTATTATTCCATTCAATGCCAAGCGCGACACGCTCTTGTCCTATCAGGTAGAAAGTATCATCGAAACGAGGCATATCGGCTCGCTGACCAGCATTTGCAGATCGCAGAGGCCTCGACAGGAAGCCAATGTACGAAAGCTGTCCTTTTTTAGCGCGCCACGCCTTGATCTTGCCTGTTCATGCGCTCTTTTTTTTTTTTACTGCTTGCACAGGTGCCCCATCGTATGCGCTCCGGTTCACGAACAATGGCGAGAATCTCGTCGAAAACTCGGAGCTCCTCTTTATGGATATGTTTTTGGGCAAAGGGATCCCAGGTATGAAAATTGATGCGCCAATTGAGAATTAAATAACTGTGAGTGCGCTGAATTCCTGCTCTTTTGAATTTTGCTTATAGTGGTGACGACCGATTATGAAGGCCCGGGGTCGTTTTTTTCTGTTGGTGCCATGGCGGGCCACAGCGTCTTAGATGGCATCCGTGCCGTATTGAGCAGTGGCCCCACGACACGCCTTGATCCACATGCCAAAGTGCTTCTCTGGGGATACAGGTATGATGGCGTGAAAAAAAAGGCACTTGCATCTTAATTTCGATTTTTCTTCAGTTTTGGCGCGCAGGCCACAGGATGGGCGGTGCAATTGCACTCATCGTACGCCAACGAGGTCAATATTGTAGGCGCAGCACTGGGCAGTACACCTGTTCATCTGGAGCACGTGATGCGCGCTCCTGCTGTGCAAAAAGGGCCTGACGCCGCATATGCGGCGGCAAGTCTTTATGGCCTGACGCGACAGTACCCCGACGCGCGCAAAGACGTGGAATCACACATCCGCGCCGAAAACAGGGCAGAATTTGACGCGATCGCCAACAAGTAAGCACTTGTACACAAGATTAAAACGAAAAAAAACAAAAAACCGCGCTCAAACACGTATTTTTGCAGGTGCTTGCCACATCTCGCTATAGAATATGCTTTCAAAGATGTTAATGGCTGGTTAGGCGACTTGGACAGCATCCACGAAGGCGCCCTGAAGCGTGCAATCAATGCTAATGTCATGGGCACCATGGCAACGCCATCTATCCCGATGTTTATGTATCATTCCAATGTACGCACGCGATAATCCGAGGCAGCAATGCACGTTAGACACGCGCTCACACCACTTTCCACTCTTTCCATACGCAGATCGACCAGGTCATACCATTTGAAGATGCTTTAAACTTGGTAAACGCGTCATTTTGCTCTGTTTCGTCAAAAACAAACACTTTATTCGCTTTTTAAAAGGCACAAACGTGGTGCAAGCAAGGTGCGCAGATTGAGTTCATGACCGACCACGTCTCGGAGCTTCTTCTTCTGGCAGTAAGAAAGAAATCAAGAGAAAAAAAAATATCAAATGGATGTCAATTGCGTGTTTCCGATGCTTTTTTCTCGTAGGCGACGGGTGCTGGGGATGCCACAGCATTTTTGCTTGCGCGCTTGGAAGGCAAGCCGCTTGCTGCAGGATGCAAATTTAGGGACACAGTGGCATCCATTGTAAACCTTGACCATTTAGCCCCTTGATCCCTTGAAATCAGCTGAAGCAGCAAGGTGATTCTATCACAGCCGGCGTGATGTTATTATAATTCGGGTGCCAGGTGCCTCTGTGCGTCTCAGGGACACGCATCCTTGTTAGAATTTTAAAAGAATTGGATATAAAATTCGCTTGATTTATTTTATTTTCATGTCAATTGGAGCATCCTAAGCGCTGAAGTGGTCCTTGTGGGCCACGACCCAGTCCTCGAGAGTCTTGTTGGGGCGGTCGAGCAGGATGTTGACAACAGTGGTAGGAGGAAGGCAAGTGTCGACAGTGGAAAGATCGTAGGCCATGGGTGGTGGGAGGCCGACGCCCTGGAGAATACGATAGCGCTGGGCAGGTGGCACCTGCTTGTATTCGATGGTGCGCCCGAGTGCCTTTGAGAAGATTTCAGCGCGTTGCGCGTGTGTAACGCTGTCGCTGATCAAAGGATACGCAAAATTGGCGTGGTTCTCAATGGCATCGCTCAGCACATGCGCGCCCACCTCGGCAATATCATCGGTCGATACCCACTCAATGGGCGCATCCGCGTCTTGAGTGTCAAACAGCGTGTTTTGTTCTTTGATCATCTTGATATCCGCCCACAAGTGGTTAGTGAAGAAGCGCGAGGGGCGCAGCGCCACAAAATTGGCATTGTGCTCCAAGGCAAGCGCATACACACGCTCCTCGGCAAGGCGGTGCGCCTAAAAAAGAAAAAAAAAAAAAAAAAAAGGAAAATGAGAAAACTTACACTTGGCAACTTTTTTTCATCGCAAGCACCCGATTGGCCCCTCTCGTCCCCTTTCCGTCCCCCTTTTTTTTTGTGTGTGTCTGCATGCATCGTACCTCGCCAATAACCGACGTGCGCCAAGGGAACATAGTGAATCGCGAAGACAAGTCGACGATTTGCTTGACACCGGCCTTGTAGGCGATGGACGCGATCGCGGGCTTGATGACGGGCATACGTGGCAGATCAGCGCACATGAGAAACAGACGCGTGTGCCCGGGCATTGCCTTCTCCAAATTGTCCAGGTTGTCATAGTCACCCTCGACCACAGACACCAATTCGTTGTCCTTGAACAACTCCTTGCTCTTTTGCACGTCGCGCACATACACCGTCACGGGGATCTTCTTTTCCAGCAGCGCATACACCACCTTGCGGCCAATGTCGCCAGAAGCGCCAGTAACAAAGATCTTTTCAGAAGCCATGATTGTTAGAGAGAGAGTTTGATTTGATTGAAGTTGGTTTGATGATGGAAAAAAAAAACAGGGATTTAGGAACGCGAACGTTCCTTTTATAGGGGCGTCTTTGCACTAAAAGCTGTGTTTCGTCATACGATTGCCTATTTTGGTTCATTTTGGGCCATGACGGCCCGGCAGAAAATTTTCCGCTCGCCAACTGCATTTTGCTGACTGTGAATCGAATCAGAACGAGGTCAATAGAATTCTTTTCCCGCCCAAAAAGGAAGGCGGTTACGCATGAACCGGATCAAACATGTCCAATTTACGTACGCGTTTCTTTTTCCAGGAAATCATGCAATTGCAACCCCCGTTGTGTTGTAACACCGCGCACACTGGCAAAATCATTGAGCGCACCTTTTGCAAGGTCCCAAGCTCACTTTAAGCTGTTATCATAGCTAATTTTATTTTTATTTTTTTTTTTGCATGTTACCAGGTAAAAATAGCGCATGTTCCATGCCATCCTTTCAAATGGAGCCGCACAGGCGCGTCCACCAGCAAGAGAGTCACCAGGTGCATGGATTTGATGAGGAACAGGCGCGTGTCACTCGGCGATTGACGCGGTTTATCACGCGTTCAAGTTGCCCTGCGAACGGTCTGTTTGCGTCAGTTCTGACAAAACTCGCCTTTTCACAGATCATCAGCCCCTACGTGCGCTTCAAATTACGCTCTTTATGATGACATGACTTTCACGGCGCTGTGACTAACTCCCGACGAGTTCTGATCGTCTCGTGCCCCTCAAACGGAGCAGGTTGCACTTTTCGCGCAGATCACTCAATAGATCCTTGGTTTTATTTGATTTCCGTCGGTGAAAGGTGAATGTTTATTGTACCATGTGGTTGGATGGCGTGGCGATCCGACAACCGAAGAATTGGATATAAAACTCGCTTGACTTATTACTTTTCGTGTCAATTGGAGCATCCTAAGCGACAAAGCGGTCCTTGTGGGCCACGATCCAATCCGCGAGAGTCTTGTTGGGGCGGTCGAGCAGGATATTGACGACAGTGGTGGGAGGAAGGGTTGTGTCGACGGTGCAAAGGTCGTATGCCATGGGTGCAGAGCGGCCAGCGCCCTGAAGGATACGATAGCGCCGGGCTGGCGGCACCTGCTTGTATTCGATGGTGCGCCCGAGCGCCTTTGAGAAGATTTCAGCGCGCTGCGCGTGTGTGAGGTTGTCGCTAATCAACGGATATGCAAAATTGGCGTGGTTCTCAATGGCATCGCTCAACACATGCGCACCCACCTCGGCAATGTCGTTCGTCGACACCCACTCAATGGGCGTGTCCGCATTTTGTACGCCAAACAGCGTGTTTTGCTCCATGATCGTCTTGAAATCCGCCCACAAGTGGTCAGTGAAAAAGCTTGATGGGCGCAGCGCAACAAAATTGGCATTGTGCTCCAAGGCAAGCGCGTACACTCGCTCTTCGGCAAGGCGATGCACCTAAAAGAAAAGGAAGAAGTGGGGGGGGGGGAAAGGGAAAATGAGACAATTGGCAGCTTTCATCGCAAGCATGCGATTGACCCCTCTCATCCCCCCCTTTTTTTTTCTTTGCGTGTGTGTGTGCGCGCATCGTACCTCGCCAATAAACGACGTGCGCCAAGGGAACATAGTGAATCGAGAGGACAAGTCCACGATTTGTTTGACACCGGCCTTGTAGGCGATGGACGCGATCGCGGGCTTGATGACGGGCATACGTGGCAGATCAGCGCACATGAGAAACAGACGCGTGTGCCCGGGCATTGCCTTCTCCAAATTGTCCAGGTTGTCATAGTCACCCTCGACCACAGACACTAACTCGTGGTCATTGAACAATTCCTTGCTCTTTTGCACGTCGCGCACATACACCGTCACCCCAATCTTCTTCTCTAACAGCGCATACACCACCTTGCGGCCAACGTCGCCAGTAGCGCCAGTAACAAAGATCTTTTCAGAAGTCATGATTTTTAAAAAGAGAGCTGATTTGATTTGAAATTGATTTGATGATGAAAAAAAGAAAAAAGGAACAGAGAATGGGAACGCGCCGCTGCAACTTTAATGGAAGTGTCTTCGGGCACCGAAAAATTTTGTGTTTCGTCATTCGATTGCCTCTTTTGGTTCGCTGTGGATCGGACAATGAGGACTACAGTATCGAAACTCATTCCCGCCCAAAAAAGGACGGCATGCGCACGCGCCGGATCAAACATGACCAATTTGCGTACGGGTTCCTTTGTCAAGGAAATCATCCAGGTTGGCAAAATCATATCAGGGCGCCTTTGGTAAGGGGCATAATTAAACTCACTTTAGTCTTCTGTGAGCTCCTTTTTTATGTTTTGCGCGTTGCCAGATAAAAAGAGCTTAGGTTCCATGCCATCCTTTCAAGCGACTCTTGCACACAAGGACACAGCGCGTCGTGTTCTGATCCTACGGAACAGGCACTTGCTATAAACTATCGGGTTCAAAATGACATGTCGCTCGTTTTTGACCAATATTCTTTCTCATCTGATGCGATTTGGGGCTTATATGAGTGTCCAAGGGGCGTGCCCACAATGAAGGGCAAAATTCCTGCATTTTGTATATAAAAGCTTAAACGGCCAGAAGACAACATTTGGCCGCAATGCTCTCAATAGCCACTTTATAAATATCTGTTTTAATGCTACTGCACGTGACTAGTAAACGTACGCAGCGGCCACAGTAAGTCTGGCGCGCGCTAGGTAAAGCAATGTTGGCAAAGCTTCGAAGGAAAGCTCGAAATAAATACAGTAAAATTGAAATTTCCTGACGCTCAGTGATTCGGTCTCTGTCAAATTTTGCCCATTTTTCCAGCATGGACAATAAAAGATGTATTCCTAGCTTGAGATCTCAAGGAGTGCTATTAAAGAAGAAATGTTAAAAAAATAAATCAAAAGAGCATGCAAAGTGGATTGCGAAGAAACGACTAAATAGACCGCTAAAAAAAAAACTTGAAATCATGGAGCCTTTGCTACCACTATCAATTGTGTTTGAATTTGGCATCATCTGAGCAAGTTCCCCAAGAGAATCACGTCGCTTGATCACTTTCAGTAAAATAGCAATACCGCCGGGTCAACCAGGGCCTACAGCGCCCTGAAACACGGTGAAACGTGAAACGGCGAGTCAGAAATCCTTAGTGGCACTCAACTTCCAAGCTGTCCAATCTCATTGGGGGCGCTTTCACGCGAATCATGATTTCGTCGTCGCGAGCCCCAAAACCAAAATTGAAAAACTGGGTTTCCAGAATTCCTCCAAATTGCACACATGATGAAGCGCATGGCGAAACCACGAAAAAGACAAAAAACGAGCGAGGTCCAAACTGCTCGATGAAGAACAATGACCGATTTTCAATTAAATTTCAAAGGCAATTTGCACGGTAAAACGCATCCATAGCCGCGCCGACGCGTCCATCAGTAAAAGGGAAAACAGGTGCATGGATTTGATAAGAAGCCCGCGCGCATCAATCAACGACTGACGCAGTTTTCACGCGTCCAAGTTGCTCCGCAAACGGTCTGTTCGCGTCTGCTCCGTCAAAATTCGACTTTTTCAAAGATCACCGATCCCTACGCACAAATTAAGTTGCGCTCTTTCTGATGACATGATTTTCATGGCGCTGTGGCCAATATTCGTCGAGTTAGCCTTGAGGCGCAAAAATAGAAGAGCATTGCGCTTTTCGCGCAAACCGGGCAATGAACCCCTTGTTTTTATTCGATATCCATCGATGAAAGGTAAGTGTGTACCGTGCGGTTGAATGGCGTGGCGAACTGAGGACCTAAATCTCGTACTTTTCAAATCATTGACTACACCCCTTGAAAAATTCGCGATTTTTGACCATGGTGATTGCGCCGCATCTAGCGGCTGGAACGACTTATGAGTGGGCTCAATTGAACGAGAAAGCTCGAAATTCGCCCGTCAAAGTAGTAAGTGTACTTGTACCATGTTGATTTAGCAACTAGCAAATGGAAAACAAAAAAAAAGGTCTAATTGCGATATCCTCGACAAACATTTGATAGACTATCATTTTCAGCGCACAGGACGCAATTAGAGCAACAAAAAGTGGCAAACATCAAGAGTGGGTTACATGCATATAAACCCAAAAAGTACAAGTGTAAGTCAAAAAACATTAAAATTCATAAACTCGGGTTTTGTTGATGTTACAGAGGTTTGATCCGTGTCAAACTTGAACCATTGATCCACGGTGGCCATTGACAGAATAATACAAAGTTTAGCATCTCAAAGTGCTGCATGTTTTTGGGAAAGAATTAATTAAACCCGCAACTCACCAAGTTACTAGTAAAACGCCATGAATACACTAAACGAACGATGCGACAAATTGCATGAACTCGTTGGCTGGCTTTTTCAATTATTACATGGTACAATTGTGGAGCCATTGGGACAAGTATTTCCAGTGGTGGCATATGCATAATGCATTAATGGCTACGTTTATTGATTACAAAGCTATGAAGAGATGAAAAAGTATAAAAAAACTGTCGTCTAGAGACGAATTAGGGCTGCAGTGCTTGTCCTTTGCCTGAAAAAGGGGGGTCAGTCTTTTTGCAACTTGGCATGAAAATCGTGTTTACCCTTCCATGGAATGCGATTGGCGGGCACGGCGGGCTCTGGTGGCAAGGGGCGGTGCCTGACAATGGGCTGCATGGCGCTTGAAGAGCGGCGGCGCTCGGCATTATCGAGATAATCTCGCAGGGATTGCCGTGGCGGGGACGAGGCGGTTGGCGACGACGATTTTTGTGGATTTTGTTGCGCTTTCTGCGATTGTAAATGTGCATACGGCCTGTACAAGCTCGGTCGCGACGCGGTCGAGGCACCGGTGGACGTGGCATGAGGCGAGGCAAGTGCGATTGCATTGGATGCCAGCGAATTAACGGTGCCAAAAGGGTCGTCGTAGGCCAGGGGTTTTGACGAGACCTTTGCGGCCGAGGTGGTGGGCAACGCGACCGAATCGAGGATGGATTTACTGTTTGTCAAATCCTGGAGTAAATCTTGGGCGGTGCGCTCAATGGGTCTTCGTTGACGCACGCCCGAAATGCGCATACGCGTCGACGGCCGGATTTTCTTGCGCGGCAGCGACGGCACGGACGGCTGCCGCTCCAATTGCTGCAACATATCTTCGAGATCTTCATGCACCGTCATCTTGTTGTCGCTTGGCAACCCATCTTCACACTCGGGGTTGTCAAAACCTGTATTTTTCTTTTTTTCCTCAGTGGCATGGCGAGGAAGTGGCGGCGGGAAGTTTTTAAGGCTTTGATGGCTGCTACTGCTCGTACTGCTTGTACCCTGGTTTCTGTCATTATACTCTGTTGCCGGATTTATGGTCTTTTCGTCATGTCCATTTGGTCGACGCGCCGCAGTGACACGCCACTGATGCTGCAATGACCCATTGGATGGCTGGTGGCGCGCCACGTGCTCGCCATCATCCTGCTGCGTATTGTCTTGCCATTGAGGTGCTGGAACAGTCGAAATCTGCATGGGCACGGCTGCATCGTCGGGCGACGTGATGATACTGCTGACCAGATCTGCATCTGGTGTGTGGTCAGACTCAAGCGGCGTAGACCGCTCCAATTGCTCGTCATTCACTTGCGCGTCGTCATCATTGTCCTCATCGTCGTCGTCATAGTCGGTGTAATAATCAGAATTGTAGCAAATCTCCATGCGACCCACCATCAAGCCACCATGTGCCTCAGAAGACTTGTTTTCTTCTTGTTCAGCATGGTCGTCATGGTCTTCTTCCACGGATGTTGGAGGTGGATGAGACTCTTCAGGCTCGTCATCTTCCTTTTCAACCTTGATGTGCTCTTCTTGGCTTTCTTTTTGCTTCTGCTGCTCTTGGTCCTGCTGCTTGGCCTTTTCGTAGAGTAATTGCAACTTTATGTAATCGACGGCCGCTGAACGCGTAAGAAAAAAAAAAGGGGGGAACAATTATTAATTCATTTTTTTCTTTCATTTTTGCTCTTTTTCGCGTTTTTGCGTGACTTACTAGGCATTGTCGAGTTGCCGCCGAATTCTTTGACCATCACGTCCAAATCGTGGTCGGCGTCAATGCGCCGTGCTTGATCATGCATCATGTTGTAGGCCTGCATACAAGAAAAAGTGAGCATTCCTTATTTTAACCATGAGGACTTACTGGCGTGGATGTATTCAAATGTTGGAGCACCATGTCATGGAATCCAGTGATATTGTCGCGGAGAAATGCAACGCGCTCTTGTTCCAGTGTTTCAAACTCCTAAAAGGGTATGAGACGCGCTTTTCTTCAAGTCTTTCAATACGAACCTGACACGTGTATTGCCATCGATCGTTCCACTCGTCTGTCAGTCTCTCCAAATGAGCCATGGCTTCGTCGTACGCTTGCTCTAAATAGAAAAAATCATCAGCAAATCTCGTCAAGGCGCGTCAAGAGACTCATTTTACGATATTTCTGGATCGCCGTGTTGGCGCGGCGATATGTCAATTGCTTCTCCCTCTTGCCAGTCGTCTGTTGCATGATTTCATTTGCCTTGGTGCATTCAGCATTGTACCGATCTCGCGCCTGTCGCCAATTGTTAGCAAAACCTTGATCTATGCGCAAACGCGTCCTTTTAACATTGTTTTCCTTTACCTTGAGCACGCAATTGACCTATTTTTTTTAAAAAAAAAAAAGTGCCATTAACTTTCTGTGTCATAGGAATATGCTAGCTATATACCTGAAGCTGGCGACGGTTGTACAATTGCTTTGTTGATGTCTGGAGCTATGGTAAAAGCGAAATGAGCACATTGTTTCTACTAGTTGATTCGATTTTGTACCTCTTTTCGCAGATGCTTTTGCTTGATGAGCAGAGTCATCAGCGGGTTCAAGGCGTTGGCCTTGATGTTTTTGGCCAATTGCAAATGTTCTTCGGCCAAGATGGCCCATTGGTCCTCCATGGTGTCCAAAGTGACGCCAAGTTGACCAACTTCTTCGCATTGTTGCAGTGCGCTAGCCATAGATAGCAATTGCGCAGCATGATGTTCTTCCAGCGCGGCCCTGGTTGCAAGCATGCGACATAAAAATCGATTAAAATCCATGAGATCGCAGATGTTCTGAGCATTTACCTTGCTTCATATATTCCTAGCAGATGCTCACAGGTCTTTTTAGCCTGACGCATCCGGTTAACAAGCACGGCCACGCCATTGGTGGTGGCGTCCTCCTAAATAAAGATGTGAATAAAAAAAAGGGGGGGCAAAAAAAAAGGCTTACCCAGAACTGGTGTGCAAAGCGCGAAGGCATGGTAAGACAACGAATTTGCGCAAGAAGAAAAGAAAAAGAAAAAAAGATGGCGCGGGCTCCGAGAAATGAAAAAAAAGGGGCCCAAAAATCAGAAACAATGAGGCGTGAGCAAAAACAAACGGCTGACGACATGGAAAACACACTTCCAAAACGAGTATTTCATGCAGGACCGAAAATGTGGAAATGGCCAGTGGCGCCCAATTCTTGCGCAAATTGGCAAAAAGCCAATTCATGCGCAATTCAAATTTCAGGCCCTCGCGGGCGGGCCGGACTGGACCCAGAGAATCAAAAAGGCGGCTTGCCTTGTCTTTTTTTTAAACTTCTTCTTCCTCCCTCTCACTTTAAAGGTAAACCCCACGGCACCCTACCTTTTGCGGCCACCAGCGACAACGATCATGAGCACCATGCGCAAAAAGGACAATGTGGACGAATTGATGCATGATGGATGCTCTTGCCAACGTTGGATGGCTGCGATGGATGATGGATGGATGACGAACGGATGGATGGCAGCCGTCCTTGGGATGGATGGAAACGAGCAAATCGAGGAATACTTATTTTTTTTCTTTGTTTTTAGTCTTTTTACGATGGTTCAACGTGTCACCTACCGCCGTCGCCTTTCGTACAACACTCGCTCCAACCGAGTCAAGATTGTCAAGACTCCCGGTAAGTGACGAGGACGATTTCATGATGCTCGACAAGGCGGCAATTGCTCATTTATTTTCTTTTCTTTTTCTTTTTTTTTGGCGTCATTCAGGCTCCAAGCTTGTGTACCAATACGAGAAGAAGCCCGTCAAGGCTCCCCGCTGCGGTGACTGTGGCAACAACTTGGCTGGTGTATGTGGTTTCTGTGGACGAAAATGACATTTGATGGCTTACAATCTTTTTTTTTTTTTGTTACAGATCAAGGCTCTCCGCCCCCGCCAGTTCGCCACTGTGTCCAAGACCCAAAAGAACGTGACCCGTGCCTATGGTGGCTCCCGCTGCGGTACCTGCGTCCGCAACCGCATCTTGCGCGCCTTCTTGATTGAGGAGCAAAAGATCGTCAAGCGTGTCCTCAAGAACCAAAAGAACTAAATACTTTTTTTCCACCGCATCCCATCCCATTCTGACGTCTCGTTGTTTCCATCGAAATAAAAAAGGAACACACCATATCCGCTTCATCTATTGTTGTTGACTTTTTTTTATTATTTAAACAATGGAAATACAATGAGGGATGCTATTGAAAATGCAAATGGTGTGTGTGAGGGTGAAGGGGGATTGGTGTCAAAAATCAAACAAAGGAATCTAGGCTTGCTGCTTTTTTTGGCGCTTGCCCTGCGGGGCATTGGCAAGAGCTCCCTTGCGCTTGACAGCGCTAACCAGCTGTGAAAGGTCGTTTTTCTTGGTCTTTTTGGGCTCGTCGGCCGCGGGGGCAGCGGGGGCCTTCTTTTGCTGCAATGAATGAACAAAAAAAGAGAGAGAAAGAGTGAGAAATGAGAGCCAATGGATGGCAATTGCACAATTTCTTTTGAGAAAATTTTACCTTTTCCTTCTTCCAAGTGTCCGTGGTGGTCAACTTGGCGGTACGGGCTTCCATGATCTTCTTCATGCTCTTTGTCTTTTTGAATTGAGAATGGGTGGGGTCAATGGCAAAGTGATGCGAGTCCTGCAGAGCGGCGAAACGCGGGTCGGCAACGTCAATCTCGAAATCGTCCTTGTTGGCTGCGAGCGCGTCCTTTTCTTTGCGCGATTTCTTGTTCTTCTTCTCGAGCTTCTCCATCTTGAGCACCTGCTTCATGTCAAATCCTTCGCCCTGCTCATCGTCATCCATCATCAGGGCCAATTCCGCCTTTTGGCGCTTTTGCTCCATGCGTTCCTCCTTTGTCGGCTTCTTCTTCTTGTTCTTCTTTTTGTTCTTGGCATCTTGCTCTTCCTCTTCCTCCTGCTGTTGCAGGCGGCGGTCCTTTTTGGCCATGCGCTTCTCCTTTTGCTTGCGCATGTACTTTTCAATCGTGGTTTCCTCCTTTTCCTCCTCCTTTTCGGCCTCAATGGCTGCAGACGCCGCCTCGCTGAGACCGGGCGTGAACGTGATTTCCATGTCCTTGTCGTCGCCGTCGTCGTCGGAGCCTGGATGCTGGAAGAACGCGTCGTCATCCGCATCGTCATAGGCATTGCGTCTGTCGCCACTGTCGAGCAATTTGAGGTACTTTGCGCGAATGGCAGCCACATCGGCATCGTCGTCGTCGGAGCCATGCGCGCCTGCACCGTCGCTGTCGCTGTCCGACGCCAAATACGCGTCAAAGTCAAAAGCCGCCATTTCTTCATCCGTGAAGTTGCGACGCGTCAAGAGCGTGCGCTCGGGCTCATCCTGGTCCCACGTCAGCTTGACCTTGGTGTGCTGCAGGGCCTCCGTCGTGAATCGCGTCGGCCGGTAGCTGCTGGGCAATTGCTTACACGTGTCGCGCGCCTCGTCGTCATCAAACGTCATGTCGTCGGGTATATACCGCAGGTCGAAGAAATTCGCACTGTCCTCGTACTCATTGCCGTCGCACGCCTGGTACAGCGCCTTGGCCGTCGACGCAGAATCGCACGTTACCACAGCGTAAAAGTAGCTAAAGGACGTGGAAAAGATGAAAATGAGCAAATCGAGCCCTTTTTTTCCTCTTTTTTTTCTTCTTTTTTTTTCTCGCATTTCTCTCTTACCGTAGCCGCTCCAATTGGTACTTGCGCAGAGCCTCTTGATCAAAGTCCTCGCCCTGACCCTCCTCGACCTGATCGCGAATTAGCGTCTTTTCCGTGATTTCCTCATCGCTGCTCTCATCATCGTCGTCGCCCTTGGCGTTCTTGCTAAAGATCTCCTTGGGTGGGCCTTCGCGATCCTCGCGCTCCATGCGCTCCTTGCCGAATTCAGACGGATACACCGTGACGCTCTCGATAATGCCCGTCTTTGGCTTGAATTCCGTCAACACGCGGTACAGATCGGTCGATTTGATCTTGTCCCAATCCAGATTCACGACAGCAAGACGGCGCGTCTCGTCGCCAACAGCGATTTGCTGGGGGGGGGGAAGAAAAATGAGAAAAATGAAAAAAAAAGCAAAATCGGTGGGATCCTTACGGGAATCTTATCGCGTTCATCTTGTTCTTCTTCGTCCTCTGCTTCCTCATCTTCCGAAGACTCCTCGTCGGACGAGTCAACAAGGCCCTTGCCGCGCATGGGATCGTAGCCCTTGTCGCCCAAGGCCAAGGGCCGCATGTCGTCGTCTTCCTCGTCGCTGCTGGACACTTCGTCGGCAAGATTGCCCTCGTCCTCCATGATCGCCTTCTCCATCGCCTCGAGCGACAGGCCATTGTCATCAACATCAGCCTCCTCGTCCTCGTCCATGTCGTAAAATCGCTTCAGCTCCTTTTCCGTCGAATCAGCCGCAAGGGGACGACCATACTTGTCGACAAGACCTAAAAAGAAAGAAGGATGAGCTCTCGATTTCCCCTGCTACTGTTTTCCGTGTTTCTGCCTAACGTACGATCCGAGCCGCCAGCAAAATCCTTGGACGAAAGCATGGACTGGAAGCGCTTGTCGATCTTGACCTTGGTGTCACGCTTCTTGGCACGCAAAAAGCGCGGATCGTTGTGCACACGCTGGAAACGCGGGTCAGAAATCTTCTCGCCCGGCGCCTGCTGCTGGCGCCCACGCTGTTGCTTCTTGGGAGGCATAGTGACAATGAGAAAGAAAGAAAAAAACGAGGTGTAAAGAAAAAAAAAAAAAAAAGAGGAAAAGAAAAAGAAAAAAAAAGAGGCACCAATTGCCCCCCTCAGCCACTGCATACAGATTAATTGGGCCGACTCAATTCTACCGCGATTCAGCGCCAAAAATGAAACGCAGCCTAAAAATTCGACATTTTTGCATGAGCTCACACCACCCTGCATGGGTTCTGCATGGCTGTTTCTTGTTTCTTGTGCCAGGTTGATCTTGTGTCTGTATATCGCGAGGGGCGGAAAAAAAAAAACAGAAAAAGCGACGAATACCTTGGTTTTTTTTATTTTTCGTGTAGTTTATGTAGGCTGGACGGCAAGGTCCATATGTAAATGATTGCCAAAGGGCAAGCAACCTTCGAGCGACGCCTCTGCAACAAGCGCCGTAAACGTGTCGGCGGCATTGGCATCATTTTCAAGCAGATGGTTCGTCAGGCGGCGCAGATTGTCCCACAAGGCCGACAAGAGTGCCAACGAGGTCATGGGGAAAAACGACGGGTGGTGTGACGGGATCCTGCAAAAAGCCCCCATTCAATTTTCAAGTCAGCTTTCCAATGGCCCTTCTCACACACACGCCAGAAACGAGGCGCGTCTTTTTTTTTCGTCCTTTTAGGTTATTTTTTTCGCTTTTTTTTTTTCCTTGTTTCCGCTTTTTTTTTTTTTTTTTACCTGTCAAGATCACGCCGGGGTTTGGAGCGTGTATCGGCATCATCCTTGCTGTCTTCGCTCTGTGAGGTAGTCCAATGGTGGGCCTGGGCCGTCGGTTGAAAATAAGGGGTATCATCGGTGGATTGCGCAAAAGAAGGCGCGCGGATGCCGCCGTGCGGGAGCAAGATGTTGGGCATGCTCGAGGACGAGGGTTCAAAGTCGCGGAAGCTGGGTCGCCGCTTGGTGCGATGGAATGGCGCGATTTGTTGCTGTTGTGGCGATAAGGCAGGCGTTTGCGAAGTTTGAGAAGCGCCCAAGGCCGGGTTCGCTGGCAAATCGTCGTGCATCAGCAATTGGTCGTCGTCTGAGCTTGCGGGGGCCGCGGCGTCGACAAAGGCGCCCGTGCCGTCGTGCGCGGGCAGCGTGGCGAACATTTCGTCATACGAATCGAGGTCGGACGGCCGGAAAGACGACAATGACTGGTCCATCGAGTCGCGGCGGCTTGTGCTCGTCGTCCTAGTCGACGGCGACGGGTGCAATTGCTGACTGATAAGGTGCCAGTCCGTATCCGAGTCCGACGGACCGAACGACGTGTCCATAAACGACGATACACTCGCAATATCTTCAGTGTCCGACGACAAGAGAGGCGTTGTCGTCGCCTGACGCCGCTGCCGCTGCTGAATAAAGGCCATGATAAAGAGATAAAAAAGGGGAAAAAAGAAAAGGGAAAGGAAAGTGTTTTAAAAAAAAAAAGGAGAAAAAAAGGGAAAAGAAAGTGAGAAAGTGTAAAAAAAAAAGCATGGGGGTTGGGGACAAGCGCAGGTCAAAAAATAAATTGCACGTCTGCTGATCACATCAAAGGAGGAAGGGTTGCGCACACCATCGGCACCCACACAGATAGGCTTACAAACAAAACAAAAAGGAGATAGAAAACATAAAACCATTCCCTCATTTTTTTTCGTCCGACAATGAGAAAAATCTGGCCATGGAGACGCTGTTCACTTCATGGACGCGGGCCACCTCGACGCAATAATAGTCGGGGTGGAACAACAGCACAAACAAACAGAAATCCAAACGCATGAAGCGGCATGTCGAATTGGAATGGGATTGACCATGCCAAATAAGGCAATCTGCTGAATGGGAAGGGTTGTGAGACGGCAGGTGCGTCGCCGCGTCGGCGTTTTTCAGCCTATTTTTTCGTGCCCCCCTCCTTGTTTCTCTTTGTTTCCCTCTCTTTCTCCATTCTTCATCCCTCTCATCTTATCATAGGTAACATTGCATCCATCCATCCATCCTACGCACCCATCCATCCGTCCATCCATCTATTTCATTCTCTTGTTGCGCTCCTTTATTGACTCTTTGTGCTATTTTCTTGCTTCTTGTAGACAATGGCTACTCAAGAGACCACCCCTACCTTTAAGTTGGTGCTCGGTAAGAAACCTTGAACGACCACCAACCCGACACGCCTTTTTTTTAAAACAATTCTTTGCTTACCCTATTTTTTTTCCTTTTGTTTGTAGTTGGTGACGGCGGCACTGGTACGTAAAACACGTCCTCACCGTCTCCATAGGACCTGCAGAGCGACAAATACACGCGCTCGTGCTTCGTTGTCGACTTTTTTTAAGATGGAAAAGCTCATCATCTCTCGTCTCGTTGTTCTTCATCTAGGCAAGACCACCTTTGTCAAGCGCCACTTGACGGGTGAATTCGAGAAGAAGTATATTGGTAAGTCGGCCTCGACAACAATGAATATGAAAAAAAAAATTGGCATTGGCAAGAGCAAGGGTTGCTGACGCCGTCCTTTTTTCGTTGTGTTTTTTTTTCTAGCCACCCTTGGCGTCGAGGTCCACCCTCTTACCTTCCACACCAACTTTGGCACCATCATCTTCAACACCTGGGACACTGCCGGTCAAGAGAAGTTTGGTGGTCTCCGTGATGGCTACTAGTAAGAATTGGCAGCACCAAACGCGCGAAAAAAAACAATGAGAATGAGGGAATTGGGTCGCTCACCTCCCTGTTTTTTTCTTTATTTTTCTATTTTTCATTGTGTGTTCATAGTATCCAAGGTCAATGCGCTATCATCATGTTCGATGTGACCTCCCGTATCACCTACAAGAACGTGCCCAACTGGCACCGCGATCTCGTCCGTGTGTGCGAAAACATCCCCATCGTGCTCTGCGGTAACAAGGTCGACATCAAGGTAAGTTTGGGGCTGCTTGCGGCAAGGCGAAGCAAAAGAAATTTCGACAACACGGGGGGACCACGAACAGCCGCTCCGGGGACGGCCGGGCGCGCACGCGTGTGGCCAAAAAAAAAAAAAAAAAAAAAAAAAATTAAAATTGCCCCTT
>KV441875.1:328704-340681 GCA_001650995.1 Gongronella sp. w5
CTGTTTTTTTTTTTTTTTTTTTCGTCCCGCCGAGGCGCTGAGCCCCCATTTTTTTTTTTTTCTAAAGCAGACGCGATCGCCGTGCCAATTGACATGCAGCTCGCCTTGATTGTCACACACGACACGCGCAGCGAAATCCGCATTTCGACGATATTCTGCGTGCATGCATGCTTTGACAGAGATTTTTAACAGGGACAACCCCCTTAACGTCATGGCGCAACCACCATGGAATCACGTTTTTTTCACTTTGCGTTCAATGGTCAATGTCACGCAAACGAGCAAATGCCAATTTGGGCGCATTTTGAAAGCAACGAGCCTTTCAAAGCGCGTCTTGTCACGCGCTACAGCACCAAAAAAAAAAAAGAAACGTTTATAATTTGTGAGTGAGCATGATGCAACCCCCATTCACGAGTATCCGACGTCCATGATTGAAGAAATCAACGCGTTTGCGCGACTGTCTTGGTCAACTTCTTCTTTGATTGCAATGAAATTTGCATTGTTCGAATCAGACAAGCTCGGACATCATTTCCAGCAAGGTTGCCCGATGCGTGACCTCTGTACTGTACCGTTTGTGAAAGCCGTTCAAACATTTCAAAAAATTTCAACTTCCATGTTCTCCGCAATTGATTAGACGACACACAACGCTACTAACATGTCAAAATCATATGTGGAATCTTTATCGAATGAGACCAGTTTCATCGATGAATGGCTAAAACTTGCAGAGAAAATCCACTTTTTCAACAAAATCATTAATTGCGATTTGCTCGACAGCGCACAGCGGTCTAGTCGACATGTCGATTTGTGATTTTTATTCCATATTTACTACAGTATTATTATAAAATACTAACAAAACAAGGGGCAAAGTATCTAACGGGATGACTATCATAGCAGCGCGTTCTGCTTGAGGCTCCTACCAAAACCTTCGAGCAAACTCGTGCCTGTACCCCTTGGAAAATCGATGGAAAGTCGTCATTTTTGAAAAGCGATGTGGCGCACCATCGAGGTCTTGCAGCTCCATGAAATTTTGGCATACAGTATGAGCATTTTGGTCTCTCTCTTATCAGAACAATAGTAAAAACCGGGGGTTGATCTGACCGTTGGCAAGAAAATTGACAATGCTCCATAAATTCACAATTTTGTCTCTAGCGCGTCAAGCTGCTATTCGACCAGGTTTAAATCTTACAAGTGGAAAGACATGCACAAGGGTATCACTTAATCCCTGCCCGGGAACGCCGATGCGCAACATTTGTACGCTTGCAACGCCCAATCAAACATTTCAGCTTCGTTTTTCTCGGCAATGGACAAGACAAAGGATGGCGTGCTGCTGTGACAATAAATGCAGAATTCGATTCTCTGTCGGATCAATCCCCTTTTTAACCAGCGTATGATACAGTATGACCAAAAGTGATGCAGAAATTCCATTTTCTAAAATTTGGCTTTGATTGCCCATTATTCCTCGAAAACAGCTTGATCGACCTCCGAAGCCCCGATTTTTTTGCAGATTTGTTAGAAAGAAGGGGTCAATGCACCAAATGATATGACTCTCAGATGTCCAATGTGTAGGTTGCCAAACGGATTTGAGAGACCTGAGCCTCTCAAAGCAGCAGCAGCGGGGGACCCTCCAGATGCATTTTGACCTGCACCTGACCCACCTTTTTTTTTATAAATTTTTGAAAAAAAGATTTCGTCACCTAGGACTCATTGCAGCTCCTCCACGAAACTTTTATTACTGTACCGTACAGTACGTGCAGTGGATGTTGCTCCTTTCTTCTCAGAAAAAAATAAAAATCCGAAGTTCAATCATGTGGTTTGTCGGGAAGCACGGCATTGCTGAAAATTTGGCTGTAGCGCGTTTTTGTAAAATTCATTTCGCGGTAAAATCATCATGATTCATGATTCGATCATCGCCAAACTTTGCCATTTTCAGCGTCTTCTGCTCTTCTTTCTTTGAAAAAAATTAAAAATAAAACCAGATGTTTATCGGGCCGTTTTCATGGCACGCGCCGTTCTCAAGAATTGGCACAAATCCATGCATGGATGACCAACACAAATCATGAATCGATTGCATCCCACCCTTTGCCCTTCTTTGACTACAGTATTTCGACGCGCCTTATTCAACAACACAACAACATGAAAACCCAAGATTGATTGGATCGTTTTGCAGATGAATTCGAAATCTCGACATTTTTACAGTACAGTACAAATGCAGAATTACAGTAAATGCCACAAATCATCATACTGTAGTTGGTGGGTGGCCCAAAGTCTACACAAAATGTTTTACAGTACTACCGACGCGACTCTTTCGAAAAACCGTTCAAACCAGGAGTCGACCGAGTCATTGTGCAGATGAATCCAAAAAAATTCTGACATTTCCACAAATCCGGCACGAGTCTTCTCTCAAAATTTTATTTGTGGATCGCGGTGAAATGGCACCGATCGAATAAGAGACGCATTTGGGTGTCATTTCCTGATTGTTTGCTTGCCCGATGGATGAACTTTGCCCGCTTGCAAAAGTCGTTCAAACATTGGATCAATTTTCAAATTTGCTTTTCTCGACAACTGGAAAAATATAAACGAACGATGCTTTTACTGTGTCAAATGTTGCTGCTGAATCTCCACCGAATGAAACAAGTTTCACGGCGATCTGATCAAAACTGGTGGAGGTCCGGAGGAGGAGGAAATACAATTTTTCAACAAAAAATTCAATGACGATTTGCTTGACAACTGTCTAGCTAGTCAACCTTCGATTTTTATTTCCGATTTAATAAAAACAGGGGAGGAAAGCATCTAATGGGATGACTTGCAGGGCGCTAGCTTGGGTTTTAACTTTTTGCATCGGTCATTTCACCAGCTTGCAGCCCACTCTACAGCGCACAAAAACCTGCAAGAAAATACAGCAAAAAAATTCCATGCAATTTATGATATGCACCTAAATTTGGAAGTGTCAAACCTTAAATTTTTGCAAAAAAATCTTGGCCAAAGTAGGCACTTTTCTCAGTCGATCGCCGTTCATGCGTCACTCTTTGTGCTTTTTTCTTACTTTGAGACGAGTTGCCATTTTGTTTGCCAATAGAAAATTGTCGGAGCTACCTGTTTGGGATGCATTGATCGATCGGAGTTCGAAATTTCCCGAATTTGGCATTTTCTGAGATTGAAATGTGTGACCCCTGAGTGACCCTGAATTTTTCAAAAGTGGTCGTAGAGCTTTGGGAGTTTAAGCTTTTTTGTTGCAATTTCTACGTTGAATTCGATGCGGCTATTTTTGAGCGGCGTCGACCAAGCAGATGACGAGATGAATGCAAAATAGAGTAATAACTGAAAGTTTTTGGAATTTGCAGGCTCAAAAAAAATCAGGTGCAGCCGTCACAAGCAGTGGTTGTCGTTTGTGCCGTGACGCAATTTTCATTGGCGAGCAGGTCGGCTGAAAAAATTTCTGGAGGCACAACAACAAGCCGGCAAAGTCTGAAAAACACGCTCTTTGATTTTAAAAAGATAAACGTGCCCGTTTTTGTGTACAGTAGTGTACTGTACGCTACTGTACAGTAGTACGCATGATATTACAGTATACTGTAGAGGAGTACAGTAGCGCTAGTGCGCTACGCTTCAGGCAATGAAATGATACATACAGTAGCATGCGTCAGTTCCTGTTGTCCACCGAGATCGAAAAATGGACAGATCAAACCCTTTTTTTGTTGTGCCTTGTGTGTGCAAAAATCCAAAGCGGATGCAATGGAAAACGTGCATTTGTGCATTTTCTTGAGCACTTGCTGAGATGCTGAGTTGCTGACTATCATACTGTATGTTTTTTTTTTCGCGTTTGAGGAAGCTCAAATTTGTGAATGTGGACATACAGGCAGATACGCAGAGTCGAGTCAGCATACCGTCTACAGTATCATATGTCTGTCTGCCAAATTAAAATCGAAAATGCGAGTTCTCAGAGTTATTGCGCACCAAATCAACCCGATCTCTCCTCCCGCTTTTCACCGCGTTTGACCGCTGATTCATTTGAGGCGACTCGCGTGTCGATACATTAGGCCTTTATTGCGTGCGCTGCCAAGATGGATAAGGTCTTGTATCATACGTCCTCCGGAGCGCACTTATTGTTTTTTGTTACACGTATGATACAATGCGCGATGTGGCCGCTTTTGTGCAATTCAATGTTACGATAACATGTACTGTAACAGAGCTTCATCCATGAGCATTTGACGCGATCTCAAGTCTCAATCGCCAACATGTACATTACTGTATACGTGTTATACTTGTATACCTGGCGATACCGGTATGTGTCGGAAAAGGGTCATTTCAGGCGCAATTCGGTTTTTTTTTTTTTTTTTTTTTTTTTTTAGGGAATCGCAGGTTCGTGGCAGTCCATTGAAAGCATCAAATGTTTTTTTCTCATGTTTGCAATAGTGGGGGCATTTTTTTGCCCCCACTTTTTTGCCTGTGGGTAGAGTACAGCCCAGCGAAAAAAATACGAAATATACGACAGGCCCAATTCCTTGCTGGATCCTGGTCGCTCTCTCATGCAAAAGACACATCTCAAAAAAGGACGTCCATGATTAATCTTTGAAGGATATGCTGCGCTTCTTTATTATGCAAAGATAATAATAAACCAAGAGCGGCAGAGAAAATGCGATCCGCTTATTTGAGCTTCTTCTTGGGGCGGAGCTGGTTGCTGTGACCACACTTGCGCTTGCGGCAGTTGGTGGCACGGGGAGGCAGACGAGCGTAGCACTTGCGGCAGATCATCTTCTCGCAGTTGTACTTGGAGGCCAAGGCCTTCAACGAGGGCTCAATGATACCACCACGGAGACGGAGGACCAAGTGGAGGGTGGACTCCTTCTGGATGTTGTAGTCGGACAAGGTGCGGCCGTCTTCCAACTGCTTGCCAGCGAAGATCAAGCGCTGCTGGTCGGGGGGAATACCTTCCTTGTCTTGGATCTTTTGCTTGACATTGTCAATCGAGTCAGAGCTAAGGCAAAAATAAAATAAAAAAGGTGGGTGGAGGTGAGCACGCTGTGTTTAGACGGGGGGTGGGGTGCGCGTGCGCAGGCTGCTGAAGAGAAAGAGAAAGAAAGGAGGGAAGAAACGACGCTCGTTGTCGACGATGATGATGAATGTGATCAAAAAGTGTGATCGGTGGTGGGGGGACGAGGCGTCGAATCGTTCTAGGGTGTGTGTATACAAGTGTCTTTGGAGTCTTTACCTTTCGACCTCAAGAGTGATGGTCTTGCCAGTAAGGGTCTTGACGAAGATTTGCATCGCGAAACTAAGAATAAAAGGCAACGATGGATGAGCAAGCTGCACGTCATGGATGGATGTAAAGGATGGATGGATGGATGAATGGGACAGGTGGCGTTACCTTGACAAGAATAAAAAAAAGAGGGAGAAAAGAAGAAAATAAAGAAGCGCAGGCGCCCTGTCCTTTTCTTTCCACCTGGGCGGGGCCATTGGGCCCCCTCGGGCTCCGCTTTTTTTTTTTTCTGACCCATTGTCCGGCCAGGTCCGGCGGGGCGCGTGCGAGCCAATGAGACAAGCCGCGGGGTCGGCGGGATGGTTGAACAATCATACTTTTTTTTCGTGTCACTCGATGGAAATCCCATCTTTATTGCCTTTTTCTCCACGAGGGGACAAATGGAAAGCTCAATTGCCCCTTTTTCTCGAATTTGCGCGCGGGCTGGGCAGGCAAGCCACGGTTCATTCTCTTTTTCTCTCTCTCTATTTTCTCTTTTTTTACTCTGAATTCGGATGCTTGAGCATCAGATCAAGGCGCCGGCGCAGCAGCAGCAGCACCAGGCAGATAGCCAGCATCAACACCGGCGACACAAGACGGCGTCGTGCGTGTTGCAGCCCTATCAGACGTACCAAGCCGTGCGTCCGCATCGATTGTCGTGCACAATCGCTGACCAGACTGCCGACGTGTATCGCAAGCCGCGCCCACAGTCCTGGGACAGTGCCACACCACTCGTTGCCATGACGCCAGCTTGGACAGGTAACATTTCAATTGTGGATTGTGTGTGCAGCGCAAAATATGGGCGAAAAGGGCTGATGCGACGGAAACGCAAAAAAATAAGGAGAGGAGTGGAATGTGTACGACTTTTGGCTCTCGCCTATTTTTTTTTATTTTCTTTTCACTTATTCCGTCTCTCTCTCTTTTTTTTTTTTTTCTTTCACAAACGCAAGACTCACATATGAAAGAGCCAGAAACACACAAAAACTTGGCACTAGAGTCACCGTCGGTGCCCGACGACGCCAACGGAGCACCAGCGACGGCGGCAACGACACAAGAAGGCGTGCCGCGCGCCAGTTGCAGCTCAAAAGCTCAGCTGGCTATCGACATGAACCAATATGTGGCCACCAAGGCCGTCCGTATCGAGCGCGACTACTCAAAGGGCGACGGTATCACCCAATTCTGCACCGAGATGCCCATGGCCCTGGACGGCAAGGTAAAAAAAAAAGAAAAGAACAAAAAACAGGCAAAGAGACTCACTTTTGAATGCCATTCAGGTCACACCCGAGCAATTTAAGCATACCATCCATACGATCAATACGCTGCTCCTCAGCGCCGAGAAGTTGTCATGGTCTGGCGTTATGTACAACATGATGGAGATCTTGACCATCTACCTGTGGCCATTGCTCTTTGATTCGCACTATCAAAAGGTATAAAAGAGACGCATCGCAGCGCCCAATGGATGGGGTCTGAACGTTTTTTGCATTTAGACAATCCATGCGCTCCTGGACTTTATTGACAAGGAGAACCGGGATGTGTACCACAAGCAACAGCTGTCTATACGCAACCCCGTCAAGACGGCCTTTTTATTTGTAAGAAAATCAAACCATAAAAAGGCGAAAACAGAGCAATTTACGACTGCTTACGCGCGTTTTTTTTTATTTTTTTACGGGCATTGTAGCTTGAAATCCAAGTGTTTGAGTGAAAAAAAAAAAAAAAAAAGCCAGCTCAGCTGCAAGCCCGCTCGTTGTACCATAGTCATTTTTACGTCTCTAGTCTCATTTTACTTAATTTAACGAATAAAAAAAAACCAACGATTGATGATGCAGTAATGGGATGCATTTGTTTCATGGAGAAAAAGGGGATTGGCTTCTTTCTCAAACGCGGCGGGGGGCGGCATCAAGCATGGGGCGAAAAATGAGCGAATTGGAACGGGCGGCGCTTTTTGGCGGGGCAGCAACCCGGGCTGACAATGCTTTATGACCGCCAAAAGTTGTTGTTTTCCTCTTTTTCTTTTTTCTTTTCATCTTTTTCCCTCACTCTTCATCCCTTTTGTAAAAGTAAGCGCCACACCTTTTATCGCACCACGGCGAGACGCGTCGTCGAACGCACATTTTGGCCTAGACTCCTCGAGACTCACTTTTTTTTTCTCTTTTCTTTGTCGGGATGATGATGTTTGTAGCAAGTTAAAATGGCTGACTACTGGTAAGTTTTTTTTTTGTTCTTGTTTGCGTGTTTGCTTGGCTTTTTTTCTTTTTAGCGCGACTCACGCACCTTTTCCCCCTTCAATTAGTCCTGTTTATGCTCCCTTCTTCGGCTCTATGGGCTGCACGGCGGCTATTGTGTTCAGCTGTAAGTTTTCGAGAGTCGTGTTGGAAACACTCTAGGGGCGGGCGGCGGACGGAGAGGCAATTGGGAAGCGATGGCGCATTTGAGGGGCGCCAAGGGCGAAACGTCACAGGGTAGCGTCGTACAACGGCCCAATTGTGCCCTTTGGGATTGCTTTTTTTTCTTTTATCGCTTTGGCTCACCAATTGCTCTTTTTATTTTTATTTGCAACGTTTAGGCTTTGGTGCTGCTTATGGCACTGCCAAGTCTGGCGTCGGTTTGTCCGCCGTCGGTGTCCTCCGCCCTGACATTGTGTTGAAGTGTATCGTCCCCGTCGTCATGGCCGGTATCTTGGGTATCTATGGTCTCATTGTTACCGTCATGCTGTCTGGCGGCTGTAAGTGGCCCCCTTTTTCCCCTCTTTTTTTTTTTTCCTCTTTCACGCGTCCACGCACGTTTGCTTTGATGAACGCGGCCATCGCGAGCCCAATTGCACGCGCTTTTCTTCCATTTGTCCCAATCGCACACACCCACACGCTAAAATGCACTCATCGACCCCTCACACGCGCTTTTTGCTTTGTTTCCCCTTGTAGTGGCCATGAAGCAGACTCTGTACAGCGGCTTCATCCAGTTTGGTGCTGGCTTGAGCGTTGGTCTGTCTTGTGTAAGTTACTAGCCACCCTTGGCCTTGCCTTTTGGCAATGCGTTTGGGCCATGCGCAAGGACTCACATTCGTCGTCTTTTTTTTTTTTTCCCTTCAATTGTAGCTGGCGGCCGGCATCACCATTGGCATCACTGGTGACGCTGGTGTGCGCGCCTATGGCCAGCAACCAAGAATGTTTGTCGGCATGGTAAGAAAGAAAAAAAAAAGACCCAAAAGCAACGCGTGGCGCGCCTCCGTTCCCCATTCCCCTACCCCCTTTTTTTTACCTTTTGCCTCGGGTTTCATGCCGTGACGGGCCGCCATGCCACCCGATTGGGCCCCTCCTCCCCATGACGCCAAGTGCCATCTGATGGCTCACTTTTTTTTTTTTTTTTTTCTGCTGATAGATTTTGATTCTCATTTTCGCCGAAGTGTTGGGTCTTTATGGTCTGATTGTCGCGTTGATCTTGAATACCAAGGCCTCGGATGGTGAGGGTGCGTGCAACTAAGCATCCCCCCTTGCTCCTTTTTTTTGTTTTTACCTTTGGATCATCCCCATCTTCTTATGCCCAGGTCCCTGAACATCCAATAAAGACTTGCTTTTCCTGCTTTTTATGATTTATTTTCTGCACCTCGCACAAGAGGGCAAAAAAAAAAAGCTTCTTTTCCCAATGGGCTTGGGGGGGGGCTAAAAAGAAAGGAGGGTGCGAAAAAGGGGGGCCGGGCCAAGGGCAATGGATGGCGATCCCTTTTTTTTTTTCTTTTTGCCTGTTAATTCTGCTAATTACGATGATAGTCCAGAACAGAGGCCATTGATGGGCTTGAATGAAGCCAAGCGTCAACAAGACGCCACTTTTCTGTCCCATCGGCTTACACGATAATGACACGGCCAATCACAGCGCTGCATGGCGCGCGAAACAAAGAAAAAAAAGTATCAAACAGCAAAGAAAAAAAAAGGGGGGCCATTAGGGGGTGAGCAATTGGATGGACGGGAACGCGTGGGGCCTGTGCTCTCTCTCTCTGTCTCTCTCTGGTTCTCTTGCTCGACAAGCATCCTTTGCCGATCCACTGGCACCGGCCAAGGTCCAATGATGCTGTCCACGTCGGCGCCCCTTTTTTTCACGTTGATTAAAATGGCTTGCATGGCTCGCGTCGCTTTTTTTTTTTTATTCTATTTTTATTGCTGTTCTTGTGTCATGACGAGGCGTGTCGCGAATGACAAAGCAAAAGGACCGACACGATCTGTAGAGAGAGTCTGGGGGGAGGCAAGCATCACGCGCCGGCGCGCATTGATTGGTGCGGGAAAGTTGTATTTTTTATTTTTTTATTTTTTTTTCGTCAAGCATTGAAATGAGGAAGGAAATGTTGCTGTGCCTATTTTTGTACCCAGGGGGTGGGGGGGGGGGGCGAGAACTCGCTCTTTGGAACCGTGATCAGCTCTTTTTAATCAGTGAAAAAAGCATATAAATAATGAAAAAGGACCCACCTTGCATCCTTTCTTTTTTGATTGTCTCTTTCTTCACTCTTTTTATTCCTTATTTCTCATTTTCCCCCTCATTGCCCTCTTGTATTTCTTTTTTGTGTGTTTGTGTGTTATTTTTGATCAACGTTTTTCGATTTTTGTACCCCCCAAACCATGTCTGTTCACAATCTGTCATTAGCAACCTTGTCTTTGCTTGACAAGCCTTCTCTGTCACATCATCATGTCGCGTCAAAAGTCGCGCCTGTTGCCGTCAATGGCCCGCAATGTAAGTTTATTTTCTAAAAATACAAAAAAGGCCGTGTGTGGCCGTCCTTGGCCGCTCCTCCGCCCCTTTGGCTCGTTGCCATGGCCTGCAATAGGTCTCTCCCATGGGGGCCACAAATGGCATCGAGACCAGCGTGGTGTTTGCAACAGGACGGGGCGGCCATGCAAGCCTGTCAAAAAAGGATGTGTCGCTGCGTGTGTTTGTACCATGCTGGGAGGAGGGTCTCGCCCCTCTTCTCTCTTGGGGGGGGGCTCTCTCAGACGCGAGCGGCGGGCGGCGCGCTGCCAATTGGGCCGCGGAGTGCGTAACAACGCATTACCTGCCCGTCGCTTTTTTTAAAAAAAAAAAATCCAAATGCCGCCCAAATGCACCTGTCTGATCACTTTTTTGTTCTGATTGCTATTTTAGCATATCCACACCGCGCAAGAAACAAACAATGCATGCCCAGTGACGATGAGATGGACGATGAGGAAGATGATACCCTGGATTTGTCGTCCTCTGATGAGGATGACGAGATGAATGTGCCTGCGACGCGTGGAACGCCCATTGTGCCTGGCAGACGCAGCCCACGCAAACCCGGGACCGCCCATGGCAAAAAGACGGTGCCGCTACCCAGCGATGACGAGGACGAGGACGACGATGCAGGTAAAAAAATGGGAAAAACGGGGAAACTGGTGAAAATCCATCCCATTGTTTTGAATGAGAACAAAAAAAGGGGCCTGTGCTGATTGCTTCTTTTCCTTTTTTTTTTTTTTTGTTATTATCATTTATTTTTAGGGAGTGTGGGCGTCCGCGGAACGATGCGGAGCCAGGGCAGCTCGGTGAGCAGCAAGATGAACGGCGGATCGCCTCCGTTGGCGGGTCAGCGCACATTGTATCGCGTGCAAGGTGTGCAATCGAGCAGCCATGTGAACAGTCTTGCCATTGGGGCGGACTTGGGCAAGTCCTCGATGATGTTGTCGTCGTCCGGCAAGAAGCAGCGGCATTCCGCGGGTGAGGACGCGTCGCGTACTAAACGTGTGCCCACGCCATGGCTGGACAGCAACTTGTCAGACGCAGATCATGAGGCATTGGGCGATCACCTTCGTGTTGATGGTGAAAATGAAGATGATGACGATGATGACAGGGCCTTGGCGCATTGTCGGCCGTCGTCCGCCATGGCCACGCGTCGGCAGCAGCAGCAGCAACAGCAGCAACAGCAACAACAGGCGCCTGCCAACAATGCGTCGCATGTGCCATTGACGCACGGGAGCCATCTGCAACAGTGGCAACAGATGCAGCATCAGCATCGCGAGCAATTGGCCCAATTCCAGCACCATTCACAGCAACATCACCATCACACACTGCGCCATGCATCGTCCATGACCCACATCCCGTCCGCCATGGAAATGATGAAACAGCTCGAGCACGACAAGGCAGAGGCAAAGAGGCAGAAGCCGCGTTTAAATCCATCCAATGCCAAAATTGAGGGATTGCTCGGACAACTGCCCGAACCAGGTGCACACAATGTCAGCTTCCAATTCATGCACCAGCAGCATCAGCAGCAACAGATGCACATGCTCCAGCAACAGCATTTGTACCAGCGACAGCAGCAAAGACAGCAATTGCACCAACAACCGGGCTGGAACGCCTATGGTGCGTCGCCATTGCCCACGTCCACTCGCCATTACGCGCCTTCATCACAACAACAACCCATGCAGCAGCAGCAACAGCAGCAACAACAACAACAAATGCGCCTGTCGCAGCAACCCATGCAGCCACCATCCGTCGTGCATCAACAGCAGGGCCGCTCCCCCTCGCCATCGCGCCAGTATCATCAAAAGCACCAGCGCACCATCACTCCACCCCCTGCCGCCATCAATGCCGCATCGGCAGGCTACCTGCATCCCGCATTTCCTTATGTTCCCGTATACACCACCTCCCCACCCGTTCCACGCCCATCCACTTCCACAGGCTCCTATCGCCATTGATTCACGATAAAAAAAAGACACGTGTATGGGATGTCAATCACCCCCCCCCCCCCCCCCC